>CABHPP010132976.1:25699-36349 GCA_902168425.1 Peromyscus attwateri
AGAGAGAGAGAGAGAGAGAGAGAGAGAGACTCATTTTAGTTCAGTGAGTCACTCCTGGACCCATAGGAGATAGCTCCTAAAGTCCATTGGCATACAGTCTAGTTCTTGGTCTTTGGGAACGATAAAGCCTTTGGAGTAAAACATACCTTGAGCCTCAGTTTCCTTGTCTGTGAAGTGGGAGTGGTGTCCGTCATCTCTCCAAGGATGACTTCTGTGAGGAATGAGTAGACTCAAAACGCTCAGCCCAGACTGGGCATGTGGTAACTACTTTGTAATTGGAAGCCGGGATTATTTCCAAAAGAGACAACAAGCTTCCACAAGGGCCTTGTTTGTTTTTTTGTTTTGTTTTGTTTTCAATTTGTACTCCATGCATTGTTGAGTTTTTGTTTTGTTTTGTTTTTCTTCTTTTGGTTTCACTATAGTAAGAATGCTTGAGACTGGCCCTCTTAGAATGCTGTAGAGCAGACTTCTGGTGTTGACTCATCTGCATAACAGAACCTCTATGCCTACTGATTGATACCTCTGCGTATTGTTTGAAATATTTGGGACTCTGTGTAGGAGGGGACGGCAGGGGTTGACCAGCCTGAGAATCGGGGCCACAGGGCAGTTTCTGTGCCTTCCATACTACCCTACTTTTAGAAGGTTTCAAGGCAGCCATGGGTCAGCTCAGGGAAAAGCAGGTTGGAGTATGGAGTATTCCCTGGGGTTAGCAGGCTGAGTAGGGCTAAGGTAACCTCCCTGGCTCGGTTGGCACTGTTGGTCACATCCTCAGCACAGCTCCCAGCCTGTCCTTCCCACCGCTGCAGCACTCACAGCACTCCAATGAAGGTCGAGTTTGGAAAAGAGCGGATGATCCGAGTCTGTGGTCAAAACCAGAGGGACCCCTTTGTCATTCATGTGCTCAATGGTGACAGAGCCTGGAGACCTCGTCAGCTTGATGGAGAAGAGTATCTCTGGCTCAGGCCTGCTTTGAGAAATGACTGGCTCCTATCTGCAGCTGCCTTGGCCTGTGTGACTGTCATAGGGACCAGTGTGAATTAGAAGGGACTAGGCAGTCCTGGCTCACGTCATCTTCCAGGCAGGATCCAAACATGAAACATTCCCTGGGGTCCAACTATGTGGTTACACTTTAGCAGAGAGAGCTCCACTGGCCTTTCTCCTTAGGGGACAGTGTTCAAGTCAGGTGCCCAGGTAGATGCTCTGGGTCCTGAGGTCACTAGGAAGCTGAGGCAAATGATCAGAGGCCAGCCCAGGGCATCTATGGAACATGTGGCTTGGGTGATAAAATTAGGTCTGGTCTAAGCGAAACTCAGTTCCCCGCCTCCTCCCAGGACCCGGCAGAATGCACTTGGGAGTGGATGAAGGTGAGCCTTCAGACACTAAGCTGAGAACCTAGAGCTGAGCAGAGTTGAAAGGAAGGATAGGTTCCCCTGACCTGAGTAAGGCCCACAGAGCCACAGCTGGATACTGTTGCCTTGCAGATGAATAGCTTTCCCCAATTCCAAGGCTGACCTTCCCAGCCCTGGACCCCTCCCCAAATCATGCAGCTGGTCTCTGGGCCACTGGGAAGGGCAGAAAGGACCTCCACAGCAGGAAAGACAGTGAGCACCCTTCCCCAGCTGTGGAGATGGAATCTGTCTTTTCTGTGCTCAGGGGCAGCTGTGGCTTGGTGAGTACTAGACCTGGGTTCTGGCATAGGCTCTGCCTTCCCCTCCCTGTGACCCTTTGGCCTCTGGAAGCTTGAGCTCGCTCATTCACAAAACAAGTACCAGAAGGCTTCATCACGGAGACAGGAAGACCCACCGGAAGTATTGGATGTGTATCAAAAAGAATTAGGAGGTGGCTTTGGGAAGGTAAGAACAAAATGAGGGAAAGCCATTGCACCTCGCCCCTGTCTGCACCGGAGCTTCTCCAGTGTCACAAGTGCTCAGCCTTGCCGTGAGCTGCTCTTAGCTTGGTTCCTTGAGACTGTCATGGAGCCTCACCACCTGAGCCATGGGTCCCATGCCACAGCATCTAAGCACCTGCCTGGGATGTGTCAACTTCCCATCCCCTTTTGCCTTGTCTCTGCCATGTTGGACAGATGCTCTTCCTATGAAGCCTTCTCTCCCTAGGAGGTGGGGAGGATGGGCATTTCTGGGATATGCATGCCAGGAAGTGGACTTGTCTCTTTGAGACCATGTCTCTGGGCTGAAGAACTTGTCATACTCTCACCAGATATCATGCTGGGCCTGCAGGGACTTGGTAGCCTTGGGAACCTGGCTCAAAGCTGGAAGAATGACAGGCAACACCACCACTGTAACCAACAGGCTGTGTGCACCCTGGACAGTGGGAATGGGATTTCTCTAGAGGCTGCTGGGGTGAAGGGTGGGTGGGAGGGAGAGGTCCTGCTCAAGCCCCACAGTGCCTGGTGCAGTAGCTATGGTTCCTGGGAGGAGGACTTCAGGGGGCCCGCCTGGAAAGACAGAAGGACAAAGCTACTTCTGGGGTCCTGCAAGAGTTCCTAGCAGCAGTCTACAGGGCCCAGGGTCAGTTTCCCTGAGATGGTAGGGGAAAGGCTCCAAAGGGATCCCCGGCACTGGCTGTGACTGGTTAAGGAGGGCAGACTGAGATGGAGGCAGGCAGCCCCAGCTGCCTAATGCACTGTAGCCAGCCGCCTCTCTAGAGCCGAGCATCCGGGTCCCAGAGGCCCAAGAGTGCAGCAGACACAGCTGCCTGCCAGGAACTGTAGGGATCGCCAAGAGTAAACAGCAGAGGAGAGTCTCTTCACCAGCCACCTTCCATTGAAATCTCCCCACTGCAGCATCACCAGGAGATGGAACCAAAATATTTACTCAGCACAGCTGCTCTCAGACTTACTCTTTAAAAGGCAATGCAAACCATCAACCTCTCAGAATGCTGGCCAAGAGGAGTATGCTCTGCCCTGCTCTGTCCTGCCTTGCCCCGCACAGCCTACAGGCCAGGAGACAGAGGCTTGGGGTCAAATTCAAGTTTTTCACGAGTTTTATGTCATCATTCTACACAGCAGCCTTTGAAGTAGACATCACTATTCCCCTGTATAGAGATGGGAAGACATGCCCAGAGAGGTCAAGAAATGAACTCAGCATCACCCAGCCTGGGTGTGGCAGAATCAGGATTCCAGGCCAGGTTTTGGATACCCTGTTGTGGGCCTGTCTTCCCTCATGCCATTCCATTTGTGACCACATTGGCTTGTTTAGAGGATTGGGAGATGATAGGTAGGAGGCAGGTTAGGTCCCTTTCTCAATGCATGCTCACTTTCATTTCTTCTGACCTCCCAGAGACAAAGAGGAAATATTGTAGGGATAGGGGAGAGAGATTGACTCATTCTATTGGTGTGGCTAAGTGCTGGATTTCAGGAACAGCTAGGTCCAGGAGCGGACCTGGCAGTAAGATTCTGTTTCCTTTACGATCTTACTTCAGCTTCTTTTTTTCCTTTAACCATCCCTTCATCTCCTTCCCTGTGTTTCATCCTCCATACAGCATAGCCGTGGGTGTAAGAACAGAGATAGACCAAGACAGCACAACCATGGCCGTGGGGACAGGGATAAGCCATGTGTGTGTGTGTGTCTCAGCCTGGAGCTCCAGACTGAAAAGGTACCTTCACTTTTGGCTTTTAAGAGTGAGAAGCACTCCCCCCACTCTGCCCCGAGAGCTGTTGGCATTGTCCCAGTGGGCGGTGGTAAGCAGCCTGCTTGGCACTGGGCCAGGGGTGGTGGGGTGCTACTGGAGTAAGAGGAGGCGTTTCCAAGTTGTCCTGGCTAGAAGAAAATGAGAGGGCTGGGAAGGGGTAATATGGGGCCATCTGCCCCCCGGGGCTGGAGGACAGCACTGAGTGGGTGAAGTGTGGTGTAAGGATGTAGAACACCCTACCTATCTTGACTCATCCCTTCCATCTGACAGATAAGGAAACTAAGGCTGGCTCGGAGCATGATGAGATGTTGACCTGCTGACATGCTTTCTGCACTGGCTAGTTTTAATTGTCAACTTGATGCAACCTAAAACTGGTTCTCAACCTTCCTAATGCTGTGACCCTTCGATACAGTTCCTCATGCTGCGGTGACTCCAAACCATAACATTATTTCATTGCTACTTCATAACTGTCATTTTGCTACTGTTATGAATCATAATGTAAATGTCTGATATGCATTCTATCTAATATGTGACCCCTGTGAAAGGGTCATTCCACCCCCAAAGGGGTCGTGACCCTCAGGTTGAGAACTGCTAACCTAGAATGACCTGGGAAGACAATCGTAACAAGGAACTATTAGATCAGATTGGTATGTTTGTGGGTGATTGCCTTAATTGTGAATTGGTAGGAAGACCCAGCCTATTGTGGGTGGTACCATTCCCTAGGCAGGGAGTTCTGGGCAATGTAAGAAAGGAGAAAGCTAGCTGAGAGCAAGCAGGTCAGGACCCGTGCGTTTATTCCCTCTCTGCTCTTGACTATGGGTGTGATTCTTTGAATTCCTGTCTTTACTTCGTCACATGGTAGACTATAACCTAGGATTGTAAGCCCAATAAACTCTTTCTTCCGTAAGTTGCTTTTTGTTGGGGGTGTTTGTCACAGTAAAACAGAAGGGAAACTAGAAGAGATTCCTGATTAATTCCTGTGAAGCCCAAGGCCAGCGTGGAGGCACCCGCTCTCCTTCCTCTCCCAGCCCTATCCGGTCTCATCCAGGCCCTTCTTGGGTCTATAAGCAAAACCTGTGCATAGAGCTGTCAGGGTGGGAGGGAGGGGTATGTCACCTCTGTACTGGCAGCTCCCTAGTTGTTCCTGGGCTCTAAGGCCTGATGGTTCTCCAGCTCTGTGATAGTAGCTGTGCCTGAACCAGGCTGCATGGCAGAGCGGGAGACTACCGTCACCTGCAGAACTCCAAGTCTTTCTCTGCACCCCACTTTCATGCCTGCCACCCCATCATGGTGGCCTCCTCTGAGCTGCTGCTGAAGGCTGCATTTTAAGCCATCCTGTGCCAGGATATAAGTGACACACTCTCCTTGCCTTCCAAAGGTCAGCAGACTCTAAGGGACCATCATGTCACTTAATCTGACTCGGTCTCTGACCCCTGAGCTTGGCATTAAGTGGGGGGCGGGGAGAAACCCCATGTGGTGTGGCAGCCGCAGCAGCAGCTCCCAGGGCTTCTGTGGTGAGCAGAGCCTATGTGTTACCTTCATAATGGAGCTCCCACTTCAGTGAGGGTACTTAGACCCCAGACAGGAAAGTCACAAACAGAAATGAGTTCCAAAGGTAAGAAAAAAGACACAGTCCTACAGAGTGGGTAGCAAGGACCTGGTGTAGTCTGGGATCAAGGAGAGCTTCCCTGAGGAGGTGACATGCAAGGGGACGTGGAGTGGCTGGGAAGAGTCAGTCTCATAAGGAAGGAATGTCTAGGCAGAGCATATTGGAAAGACCCTCAAGCAAAGTAACCTTCCGCCTCAGCTGGAGTGGTGGGCAAGGAGGGGAGAGTGTCAGGGTAGTCACTGAAGCAAGTCTTGGGGAGTATGTGCCAGAACTTGGCCTTTGTCTCAACAGACAAGGAAAGGAAGCCACTGAGGGGATTTACACTTGGGGTAGGCATGGGGTAAATCTTGGAGGGAAGGACATTTGGGAGACGGAGGGGCTTCTGGCTTCTCGTGCCAATGTTGTGAGAATTCTATGTGAAAATGGGGTGCAGAGCACAAGGGGGTTAGGGTGAGCATCCTCACGCTATTCTAGTGGCAGCTGTTTCCCTTCCCTGCCCCTCCCAGCTGTCTTCCTGCTTTGTGGTATTTTGGGGACCCCTGAGAACACTGTGACCCACAGTGTTTTCCCAGCATGTTTGATCAGGGCAAGGGCTGTGGGCAGAAAAAGACAACTGCCCTGATGCCCTGCACCAGGTGGGTAAAGATGCCTGCTGAGAGGCCCCCGAGGCACAAGCAGGTGGGCAGGTGTGTCTGTTGTCTTCTGTCCCCATTCCTGCACCCTGTTGCCTGCCCTGAAAATTCTGTGTCCTTGAAATATGCCAGGCTAAGCCTGGCACACTAAGGACTCTACACGGGCCATACATGGCGTGAGCAAGGAGTGGAAAAAGTAACACCTCCTCTGTCCCCCCTGCTGTTCATCCATCAGTGAGTTTATGAGCATCAAGGAAGCATCAGACTCAGACCTGGTCATGGGGCCTGGCCCTGGAGGACATAGGTACCATGCCAGTTTTCCTGGTATCAGGCCAGACTTGACAAAGCCGCTCAGCTTGGTCACTCTAGGGAGGGTTGGTCACAGGTAGCTGACCCTGTGTCTGAGGGACTGAGTGGGGAATTCAGTCTCACAGGATCGTGCTTCCTGCCCTGAAGAAGGGCAAGCCCACAGCTGGCACAGAGATGGGTGGGGCTATAGGAGGTCCCACTCCCAACACCTAACACAGAGACTTCCACACCATGGCTTCGGGTTCTCAGCCTCTCCTGTCCCCTTCAGTACTCAGTAAGATAAACCTTAACAGTGAGGAGCCAGCACTATTTTTTTGAGGGAGGGGGGGGCCTTGGCGAGGGAGTTTGATCAGTGACGCGCTGCCACACAAGCATGAGAAGCCGAGTTCAGATCCCCCACATCCATGGAAAAACTGGAGGCATCTGAGCATAGACATGCCCCCAGGACTGGAGTGGTGGGAAGTGGAGACGGGCAGATCCTGAGGACTCACTGGCCAGCCAATCACGCGTGCACATGTGTGTATGTAATTAACTAGAATAAAAGGAGTTAGACTTGGTCTCAGGTCTCATTTGCTTCTAGTGAGGGATGGTATGAAGAAGTACACAGATGATCAGGAGCTCCAGGCTGTAGTGGGGCTCGTTGCCTGTGGGATAAGCAGAGTCCGGCCTTCACCCTCCCTCTTGTACGGTGTGGATGACCACACCTCCTCCTAGGGTCACTGGCAGAAGTGAACGAAGTCAGAAGCACTGGTGAATGGGAAATGCTGGCCTTGGAAAGCGCCTGCTCCTGGCAGACAGCTGCTATCCTCTCTTGGAAGGACCCAAAGGCCTCCTGGGAAACATATTCTCTCACTGTCCCCTTACACCTGAGACCACCCATCTGGTCTCTGGGATCTCCCAGCTGCTCCTCAGCCAGCTGTTTATCTCCAACTGTCCTGTGGTTACAGCATCTTTGTACCATTCTCAGAAGTCTCTTTCCCAGGTCGGTCCCAGGAAGGGGACTGAGCCCCACTGAGTGAGGAGGGAGAGGTCCCTGGAGGGCTAGCCTGGGAGAAGCCAGATGAGGCTGCCTGGTATTTTTCAAATAACTCCATGTCCACAAAGCTAAAAATGTGGTCCGTCCTTACATATTTTATATGTATGTGTGTTCCCAGTACATTTCCTTCTAATTTTTAAAACCATACATAACATTTAATCCATATGGTTCTGATTCCTTAACACTTAAATCATCCAAATGTTGTTTTGTAAGATCTATTTGCAAATCTCTTTACATAAGCTTTTAACTCATTCCGTCTCAAGGAGAGGGAAGCAGGATCCCCTGGGTGGGTCTCCTCTTCCTGGTGTCTCTGCTGCCCCACCCAACAGGCCAGAAGACGCCTTGGCCGGTCCACTCTGGGCCCTAGATGCTCAGGCTTTGTCCTCAGGGCACAGAGTTAGGGAGCCATGTAAGAGATGGGTATTTAGACAGACAGGATCCTACAGGGTCCTGGCTACTTCCTAGCTCTGTGGACCGCCCTAAGCTAAGCTCTTAGCTCTTCTGCCCATAAAGGGTTATGGGACTTAAGGTGAGTTAGAGTGGTCAGTGGGGCTTTCCCCACACGTGGAGCCATGTGTGCCTCTGGGGCAGTGCTAGGGCAGGTGGAAGCTGTTGGGCTATGGGTCATTCTTCAAGAATCCTAAGACAGCAAGCATCACAGTGTAGTCAAGCTGGGCCTAGAGCAACAGGTGGTATTGTTACTGCAGGAACTGGGGTTCAAGAGGTGCCTGACAAGGACCCCAGCACAAGGGACACAAGACAATGGCAAGATAGGAAACATTAGCACTCGGGAGGGGGTTGGGGCATAGAATGAGCTTCCCAGCACCCCCTTGCACTTGGAAGCCCCCCCCCCATATGTACCAAGGAGATGGGGAAGGGCCTGACGGATCACAGAGGAAGGTGGCTGTCCAAATGGGAAAACAGTCTGTCAGAGCATATACTCTGAGTTTCCCTCAGAGTCCCCTCCTTTAGGCAAAGCTCACTCTTTAGCCTAGAGTTGTGGCCCAACCTAAAAGCACTTTGCCTGCTACTCTCCCGTCTCCCTCTCTCTTCTCCCTACTCTCTTGGTGCCAGTCTCCAATATTCAGTACCCTCAAGCCTTATCTGTTTTCCTGGCATCTCTCAGCTTCTCCTCTGATAGACACCCACCTACCTGATAGACACCCACCTACCTGATAGACACCCACCCATCTTCAAAACCCAGCCTCAGGTCCCTTCCTCTGAGAAAATCAGTAGACATTGGCCTTTCTTTCCACTTCCCTAGTCTGTGTCTTACTGAACTGTGTATGTCAGGGAAGCATGTTTCAGGTTCTGTTCTGGGAGCTGGCAGTGTGGATTCAGATAGACATCACTGCTGTCCAGGGAGCCTTGCTCTGTTTGAGGCAGGTCCCCATGTGACCTTCTAGCTTTCTGAGAAGTCAGGGTGGAATTTGAAGATAGTGCCCACAAGACTCTGGCCATTGGTGTAAGATGAGAGAGAGGCGGAATGTCCGGAGACGGCGTGGCTCCTGGGATTCCCCGCTGCAGGGGCCTGCGGGCCAGCTCTGATCTGGACACCACCAGTGTCTGTATCCACAGAACGGGATTTGTGTCTCTGCCAGTTCCAGAAGGAGCAAATCCCAGACAGAGCGGCCTCTGGGACGGAAGAGCAGATGCTCAATCTAAAATTAGGCTGCTGACTGCGGCTTCGTGGAGGCTTCGGAGCGGATCTGCTCCTCACAGCTGTCAGTATATAGCAGAGAAGACGTGGAGCCCCTGCATCCTGTTGAGGCTGAGCAGCAACAGTGACAGCCAGTAGAACCAGCAGTCTGCAGACTCCTTGTGGTGCTTTTCTGGCCTTGACCTGTGGACTCAGATTCCCTTCCCAGGGGCAACTGCCTCAGGCCTCAGGGGGGCTCCTCTCTGACTTTTAGCTTTGAAAGAAAGCTTCCTTAGGAGTTTAAACAAATAGTCCCATAATATCTTGCCATGGAGCCTCTCTCTCTCTCTCTCTCTCTCTCTCTCTCTCTCTCTCTCTCTCTCTGTGTGTGTGTGTGTGTGTGTGTGTGTGTGTGTGTGTGTGTTTATGACACATGTGGAAGCCAGAGGACAACCTGGGGTTTCAGTCCTTGCCCTCCGTCTTACTTGACAAGTAAGCTCTCTTTGTTGCAGCCTGTGAGTCCCTGGGACTCTCCCATTTCTACCTCCCATCTCACCATTGGAGCACTGAAGCTACAAACTCGAACTACTGCACCTGATTTCCTGGGTGTTCACGGATCTGAACTCAGGTCCTCATACCTGTGCTCCAAGACCTTTATTCAGTAGTCAGCTCTCTGGCTCCTCAGGTGCCCTTTGACTCTCACAGCCTGCCCTAGCTAGGCTGTGTTCGTGGACATCAGTGGATGTCTCTGAAACCTCCTTTGGGAAAGTGGGCATGGTGCTGCATGCCTGCAATCTCTTGCTGGGAAGGTGGAGACGGAAGGATCAGGAGTTCAAGAACACCCTTAGTTAGCCTGGGATACATGACACCCTTAAAACTGGGGTGAGGGAAACCTGGTTTAGGAACCTCGTTTATTTCTTCCAAACCTGCAGTTCTCCCAGTGGCCCACAAGACCCTGTCTAAAATATCTGACACATTGAGTCTCAGGGCTCTTGCACATACAGTTCCTTCTGTCAATGAAGGCCTTCCCTGTACCACATGATTCCAGGTCAGGCCTCCAACATCATCTGCCCTGGGGGGCTTATGCTAACCGTTCTTAAGTGTGTGCTCCATGCCCCACATGCTCCTCCTGGTCACTGTTCTCTTTTTCCTCTGCCACAGCACACAGCTCTGCTACCGTGTTTTCTGGACTATGTTTGTTCTGTCTCTTGATTTCTATCTGCATTTCCTGTGAAGTAGAAGCTCTGTGGAGGCAGGCTTTTGTCTATGTCCCCTCTGATGTTCACTGAATGTCTAGAACAGGGCTTGGCCTGTATCGGCTAAGCATTGCTACGGAATACATGTATTCAGGGGAGGCAGCAGCTTCCAAGCACAGGGCATATGCTTATCTTTGCTAAATCCTAATTATGGCCCCTGAAGAGGGCCATGCCTTTGAGACAGGTCCATCTGCTGGGGGCTATCCCCAAGTCACCTGTGGGCCTCTGTGGATCATCTGGAAACCAGGGCCTTGAGGATGGCATGAGGGTATGGGTGTGATTGTGCTCAAATCTATGAAGGGTTGTCCCAATAAGTCTGAGGTGTGTGCTTGTTCCCTTAGCACCATATTGAAGGCTTGCTGCATGTGTTTCTTTGCCAGAGACACACAGCCAGGTGAATGGGGCCATTTCTGAACATGAGGAGGTTGGGGATGCTCACTCACTGCAGGGAATGATAGGAGAATTGAGTCCTCAGCATCTGCCTGAGCAGTGATCTCTAGAGAAATGGGTGTGGTGTG
>CABHPP010132977.1:0-24174 GCA_902168425.1 Peromyscus attwateri
CCTCCTAAGAGATGGACAGCACGGATGATCGGGTAGCACACTGTACAAAAGGCTTTCACTGACTTCCTTGCCTCAAGGTGGTATAAGTCATGCTTCAGGGGTCTCCATGCTAAGAGTGACTCTGGCTAAAGCCATGTCCTACTATAGCTTCTTCCCTGTTCTTCATTTGCTGTCCTGTGGATATTTGTGCAACAAATAAAATATACCAAATTTCCCATATTATGTTTAGCTAATAGGGAACAAGCCCTTTATAAAGCCTAAGTTTTCAGTCTTTGAATTAGGCAGAAAACCAGTGTGAACTGAAACAGTTAAAATAGACTTTCTGTATCAGGCAATGCTGGCCAGAAAAGGTATGCTTTAAACAGTTAATCTTCAGAGATCAATACAGACTGTCAGATTGATAGGTACCATGAGAGACCCAGAATCCACTGCTGCACTGGCCTAAGAGAGTTATTATGCTGAGAAAACACATGATTCTTTGTACCAGGCACCATGGGCTTACTTCTCTCCTAATTGTTGCTTGTGTTGGCTTGGATGGCCTTTCTTTGTCATCAACAATGACAAGCAGGTCTCCCACAGTCAACAATATAAAAACAGTATGACAACTGACAGAACCATACATATCTGAAAGAGCCAGTGTGTAGGGATGACCTCTTCAACTTTGTTCTGGAGATGAACTTAGCTTCTGGACACAAGATGGCTAGTATTTCAGGCTGATTGGATTATGTTGTGTTGGCAGACTGTAGAAGAATGCATAAGACGTCCATGTAGATTCTTGGGAACCTGTTTGGAGGAATGTCTTTGACCAAGAGTGTCTAGCTGGTGTGTAACTTCAGCCCAATAGCAGTGTTCATGCTGAAGTTCTTCTCTGTCCAGGTGGCTGCCTACAAACAATTTAACATAGTTGGGATCCTAGAACAAGGCCGCGCCTTCCAGGTCTAACTTAAGGGGCAATTCAGTGCTAAAGCTCTATTGGCTTGGCTCTGACTTTCTTAATTCTACTACTTAAGGATTTTCCTGCCCAGTCCTCCTCCCCCAATTCTCTTTTCACAGATCAGACATCTGCTCTGAAGTATTTCCCTGCCTATGACTGTTTCTTTACCCATTACCCATGACAGGCATTTCTACCATTAAACCTCTGGTAGTCCTCATCCCTTCTTGACATTTGCTTCTCTTAGGACCCAACCTGATCTATCAGATGTGAGCCCTGAAGTCTGATTTGTGGAGCTGTGGTAGAAAGGACAGACCAAGTACAAATGAGACCTTGGTGGGATCCCAGGCAGCAGCACTTAAACTAAAGCAAACGTCCATTCAGTGATGTGGGAAAGTGTTTGACAGGTTAAACTAAGGAATTACAAAACATCATGTGGTGTGTATTCCAAACATGTAGAGAAAATGTATGTATAGAAAAAAACAATTAGAAGGCATTATATCAAAACTGAGATTGACTAGTGCTGGATTACTGGAGTCTTACTGTCTTTTTGTGTTTGTGACACTTCTACATTTTCAAATGTTTCCATAATAAAAATATCTTTACTTTATACACTTATCTAGAGAGGGGCATTTCAGCCTAGAGGAGAAATAGTTCATAGTGTACCAGGCTTTCTTTTAGGCCACCAACCAACCAGCTCCCAAATAATGACACAGAGACTTCTTATGAGTTATGAATGCTCGGCCTTATCTTATGCTTGTCCCGCTAGCTCTTATAACTTAGCCTGTTTCTCTTCATCTATGTTTTGCCTTGAGGCTTTTTACCTTTCTTTCCCCCTGTCTATCTAGCTGGTGGCTGCCTGGCTTCTGGCCCCCGTATGTCCCTCTCCTTATCCCTTGTTCTCCTCCTTCTTCTCTCTTCATTCTCTTCTAGATTTCCTCCTACTACTTATTCTGTTCACCAGCCCCACCTATCCCCTTCCTGCCTAACTATTGGATGTTCGGCTTTTTATTTGACCATTCAGATGCCTTAGGCAGGCAAGGGGAAACAAATTCAACACATCATCACATTTTTTTTTATATTCTTAGGAATTTGAGTGTGTTTATCTATTATAGCTCATTCATTTATTAAACCAGCATGTGCTAAACTCCACATTAGTCCCTCTGTTAGGTTCTGAAGATTCTGAGATATGGCCATCACTAATAGTTGTTCCTGCTGCAGGATGTTCTGTATGCTGTGAATGTGTGTTGCTCTGATTGGTTGATAAATAAAAAGCTGATTGGCCAGTAGCCAGGCAGGAAGTATAGGTGGGATAAGCAGACAAGAAGAATTCTGGGAAGAGGAAGAGTCAGGAGATGCCAGCCCACTGTCCCGGGAGCAGCATGTAATGACACACAGGTAAAGCCACGGAAAATGTGGCAACATACCGATTAACAAGTTTAAGTACAAAAACTAGTCAGTAAGAAGCCTGAGCTAATGGCCAAGCAGTTTTAATTAATATAAGCCTCTGTGTGTTTACTTGGGGAACAAGAGTGAAAAAGATTTGTCCCAACTGCAGGCAAGGCAGTACACAACCAAACTTTAGCTACATGTTCCCAGGTCTTCATACTCTCCTTTTTCTTATTCAGAAAATTCCCATTTTGTTCATCATGCAATTATGTTTCATTATAAACCTGTGGCTGATCTTTCTATACAGCCAAGAGAGGCTGTGTGTTGTAGGCAGGAAACTCACTGCCAGAGATTGGCTCTGTTAGCAGACACCTTTGCCCTTCACCTTCTGCATGTCTGGAAAATGGACAGGACCATGGAATGAACATGAGGAGCAACAACCTCTCTGTCTTCTGTAGGGATTGGGAGCATATTAGTATAAGGTAATTGAACTGGCTTGTTTTATGTCAACTTGACACCAGCTAGAATCATCTAAAATGAGGGGACCTCAATTAAGAAAATGCCTCCATAAGATCCAGCTGTAGGGCATTTTCTTAATTAGTGATTGATGTGGGTGGGCCCAGCCCATTGTGGGTGGTGCCACCCCGAGCTGGTGGTCCTAGGTTCTAGAAAAAAGCAGGGTGAGCAAGCCATGAGGAGCAAACCAGGAAGCAACACTTTTCCATGGCTTCTGCACCAGCTCCTGCCTCTAGTTTCCTGCCCTGCTTGAATTCCTGTCCTGACTTCTGTCAATGTGGAAGTGTAAGCCAAATAACCCCTTTTCTCCTCAAGTTACTTTGTGATCATGGTGTTTCATCATAGCAATAGTAACCCTAACTAGGACAGAAATGATAAACCATGATTTATGGGGGAAGCTGGTGAGATGATTCAGTCAGAAAAGCACTTGTTGCCGAGTTAAATCTCTGGGAACAACATGGTAGAAGTGGACATCTGACTCCAGAAAGTGTTTGTCTTACTTCTGTGTATGCAATGGGGGCACTTCGTTCACACACACACACACACACACACACACACACACACACACACCACACAAACAAGTAAATAAATTAAATATGTAGTACATGGACAAATTTCAGCTCTTCTCCACAAAAATTGGAGGATCAGAGAGGATTTCCTAGAGGAGACAATGTTTAGGTTGAGGATGAACAGTAGAGACTGAGCAGGTACAGTGTGCATGGTTCTTCAGAGAGCTGTTTAGAATAACTAGAGCTTAGACTGGCAACAGCGTGGAAAAGCACAGAACTGGCAGGATGTGGAGACCTGGGTGCAAATCCTAACCAAGGTAGGAAGATGACTGGCTTTCAGACAATGGAGTAGTCCAATTTGTATCTTAGTACCTCTACAGTGTGGAGAATGGCTGCGCAGGATGGGGTTGGGGGAAGGAAGTATCACCAACGCTGTCATCTGGAGGGAAAAGTGATTCAGAGGACTAATAGGACTTTCTAGAAGGGTGGGAGGATATGAGAGGAAGCAGGAGGCCACATACATATCTACCCTGAAATCCAGGATTCACCAAGAGGCAGAAGCTGTAATCTGGAATTGCTCAGATAATGGATACTGTGAAAGAGAGCCAGTGGGCTCAACGGAGCCCAAGGTAAAGGGAACTTTCTAGGGTAGTGATGTATTTTCAGGAGCAGTGCTCTGCAGACTTCATGACCAGGGATCACTGGGTAACAACAATAAGCAAATGAGACATAGGAAAGGATGTCAGAGTTATGTGTACAAGGAAAGGGAAGGAACATGAACAGCTAAGCTGCCATATTTCCTACTAACAACAGGGATGATAAGCATGAGGTATTTGGCTGATTTACAAAAGAACTCTTCCCTGTCATGGCAGCCTGGAATCAACCACCCCATGTGATACACAGAATGCCTATTATATGAACATCACGGTGGGGAGCTCAGATTACAATTAGTGTACCACATCTAGAATGGACCCCAGGGATAAACTTAACTGAGGTGCTGAGGGAATGAAATAAAGACACAGACACAGACACATGGACACACAGAAGATCTGGGCTCTCTGCTGGAGAAAACAGCACCCTGGAAATTTAGTGTGTTTACTTTATAGAGTCAAACAGAGGTGGGGGTTATTACAAACAGCTGAACAGGGAGGCAGGGCTATTACATACAGATAAACAAGGAGTCAGGATTTATGGGACACAGCTGGATTAAGGGGACAGGTTTAGCTAATCTTGGTAGGAGTAGACTCTGTAGGGGAGCAGTTTTCAGGTCGTAAACATCAGTGGAGAGGAGGCTATGGTGGACATTTTCCGCACACACTATCGACATCCACGTGGACTAGAAGGGAAGGTTTTGCCATTTCTCTCTTGACATGGCTGTGCCTGTGTCAACATCCACTCAGGACCTCATATGTTCAGGGTTTCTCCCCCCTCCCCATAGCAATGCTTCACAGGAGTGGGCCGCCACCATCCCAGCAGACTCTTAATTACTCCTATCTCTTTAAGACCCTTAGTTTCTTCAACACCTGTCTCCTCTTCACATCTCCACATTCATCCTCACATCTCAGTCGGCAAACATCTGGATATACCCTATCTCTTGCAGACAAAACATACAAGAGGAAGGAAATCTATGTGACTCCTCGTGGTGTATCGGCTTTCCAGTGGCTTATAAGAAGCAGGGTATGGTGATAAGGGGTATGTGTTTGGGTGACAGATTTTTAGGCCCAAATCTTGCTTTTCTCACTAACGAGGATGCTAGTTGTCCCAGTGTCCAATTCTGCTAAATGGGTCTGATACCCCTGTCTTCCAGTTGGTACTTCGGAAGCTAAATCTGTTGATCTATGTCAAGCACTTAGGAGCTCAACACATGCACTGCCCAGGATATGCCAGCTGTATTGTCGTGGTCTTCATAGTAATGACACAAATTCAAACCAGAGCCAGGACCCACCAAGTCACTGTCATCTACTCCCAAGGCCAACACCTCTTTACCCCAACTGTACCCTACTAAGGCCCAGCATTTTCACTGAGTTCATCTTTCATCTGCAGCTGGTGCTGTGATACCTCTCTGACTTTATGCTCACTTCCATACCTAGTTAAAAGCATAGAAGAAAAGGAGGGTAGAGAAAGGGAAGATGAGGGGTATATCCAGAAAAGGGAGTAGGGCCCACAGAAGATACCTCTGTGTGTGTGTGTGTGTGTGTGTGTGTGTGTGTGTGTGTGTGTGTGTAGGGGGGTTGATATCTCTATGGTCTGTCATTACCCTGGAAAATGAAATGGGAAGGCTTTGAAATGGCTACATTGTGGTCTAGAAGACCTAGAATGGGATTTCAGAAACTACATAGAGGCAATTATAGAAAATGATCAAAGCCATCTCAAACCCCTCTTTCCCTAGTGTTCAACACAGAGAGAACAGTGCCCATAGTCTGCTCTGACATCCCCGCAACTGCAAGCACTGACTAGGAAGCTCAACATTCCCAACTAAGGAGCATTCTCAGAAGATGGTTGAAGCCAGTGGTTAGCCGGCAAACTGTGTAGGCTCAGGACCCTTCTATGGGAACTTAGGAATGGCTCCCAAGAATTTTTCCTCATGTGGGTTGCACAATCTATATTTACTACATAGACATACAAATGGAGAGACTTTAAATATAATGATTTTAAGGTAAGAATAAATTCATAAATATTATAACATTTTACGAAAATAACCATATTTTCCAACACTAAAAAGAATGACAAAGAGTGACAGGCTTTGCATTTTTGCAAATCTCCATGTCTGGCTCAATAGAAGATCGCTCTCTACTCTATTAATTCGCTCTTGCATTCAACCCAGACCAATCTTTGGCAGTGCAGGTAGCCCCTGTAAATCTCCATTAAAATAGCAAGTAATAGCTTAGCATTGTTGTGAGTGTGATTTGACTATGTGGACCTCTAAAAGGATCCTGGGGTTCCCCAGGGGTGTTCTTATTGTACCTTATAATTGGTAGCTTGATAAGTGCTATTCAAAGTATGTTCCATGAACTATTTGTCACTACTTGCTGTTTAAATTAGCATAGATACTGACTAAATGTGTAGAAACTTTTACAGCCATTTGGTAGTAATCTTATGTCTCTTGACTCTAATGGTAATAATTCAAGGCTTTGTCTTGTATCTTTTTTCCTATATCTCTTCTAAGTGATTTAAGTTTATTATGCTGTATTTTTACAAAAGAATCGGTATATAATTGATTGAAAATTAAGAAGAAAAAGAGAGCTTTTGTCACATTTTTTACCACAATCATCTAGCCTGGTGCTTTGCTGGACCAGCAGGAATACTGAGGCATGTGTTCAAAATGCAAGTTCCCAGGCTTCATCCCAGACCAAGTGAATCAGAACCCCAGGGAAAGGGCCCAGTAATAAAGTGTAGTCTTGAGTCAGTGGAATAACAATTTCTGTAGGGTATGATCAAGGGATTAGTTGCTTGAGCCCATAAAAGACCAAGGGGCCATATGGTGGCACTCATCAAAGGTTATTGCCTTATTTCTTTCCTAAGTTAAGATTAAGTCTACAGAGAAGCCAGTTTTCAGGAAGGCATGCATTGGGGATAAATGGCTTTCCCCCTAGCCTGGGTCATAAGCTAGAGCTAAGCCAGTGCCCCGGTTTTTGCCAGGTTGGAATTTCCAATATGGTCTTACTTTTTGCACCACCCCATTAGCATCTAAAATCTGTGCGGTGTTGAGTCTGAAGGAGACACCCTCCAAAAACGCAGGAAGGAGGGCCTTGATGGAAAATGTTGGTGAAGCAATTAAAAACAGCTGCTGTGGCAGCAGCTGCAGTCAACAGCTGGGCTTCTCCCAGCTCCTGAGAGAGACGCACTGGGAGGAGGGAGCCTGGAATGGATGGCACAAATGTAACTGATGCCGCTTCACTGTCCTCTGAATTTGTCAAGGATAAAAATCAAGTTCTGAATCTCTCCATATTTATTTAGATTGTGATGTGTGGGGAAATGGCACAATTAAGCTTAGTACTTAAAATCTGTCATCTAGAGTCTGGCCAGCTATTTCTTTGAAGTAGGACAGTGAAATGGTACCTGTTTCATATAGAATATATATATATATATATATATAACTATACATACATATGGTTATATAATATATATTTACAAATCGAATACTTTCTCATGAATGTGTGTGTGTGTATACGTGTGTATAAATGTGTGAGTCACCTTTCTTACTTCCCCTGTCTTAGTTAGGGTTTCTATTAATGTGATGAAACACCATGACCAAAAAGCAAGTTGGGGAGGAAAGGGTTTATTTGGCTTACACTCCAGCATTGCTGTTCATCACTGAAGGAAGTCAGGACAGGAACTCAAACAGGGCAGGATTCTGGAGGCAGAAGCTGATGCAGAGGCCATGGAGGGGTACTGCTTACTGGCTTGCTTCCCATGGCTTGCTCAGCCCACCTTCTTATAGAATCCAGGACCAGCAGCCCAGGGATGGCTCCACCCACCATGGGCTGCCCCCCCCCCATCACTAAATGAGAAAGTGGCTCACAGCTGGAGCTCATCAAGGTATTTCCTCCACTGAGGCTCCTTCCTCTGGTGACTCTATAGCTGTGCCAAGGTGGCACACAAAACCACCCAATACACCCTCCCCTTCACTTTTACCTGGAAATAAAATTGTAGCTAATACTCATTACTGCTTACAGTCTTCACAACTTATTTTATTTATAATTTGCATTTGTGTGTGTGTGTGTGTATGCATGATGCAGGGGGAAGCATGTGTGTGGATGTCAGAGGGCAGCGTTGTGGAATCTATTCTCTTCTTCCACCTTCACATGGTTCCAGGGATGGAACTCAAGCTGTCAGGCCTGTGAGGCCAATGCTTTTACCCACTGAGCCATCTTTCAGCCCCTGCTGTCTTTTGCTCAATATGACATATTGTAGCATATGGCAAGAAGATGATCACTGTAGGATTTATATTTTTTTCTTAAAGAAAATATGAGAAATATGTGCCTTGTGTATGGGTTGCAGAAAGCAGTTCTTTGTGGTCCTGTATGGTGATTAGGGAGGGGCTCCTACCCCTCATCAAGCTTAAGTAGGTGGGGCTCACTACTTCTATTTCCATATCTCCCTTGTCAAAGCTTTTTGCTTATTTCTCAGTTTGTAATGCGAATCTTAAAAGGCCTTATTAATAAAAACAAACCCAGAGACAGGTATTGGAGTGAATGCTGAAAGATCAGAGAAGCAGAACAAGCCAAAGCCACTTCACCTCGCCAATTCCTCAGCTGATCTCGTTTCCTCAAACTGGAAGCCTCTGTGTCCTCATCCAAATGGATCTCAGTTGAACTGCTGCTAAAAGCCTAAAAACTCAACCAGGCTCTAGTTCCTTGGTCCTCACACCTTATATACCTTTCTGCTTCCTGCCATCACTTCCTGGGATTAAAGTTGTGTGTCACCATGACTGGCTGTTTCCAGTGTGGCTTTGAAATCTGGATGGATCTCTGCCTCCAGAATGCTAGGATTAAAGGTGTGTGTGTGCCACCATTTTCTGGCCTCTATGCCTATCTAGTGGCTGTTCTGTTTTCTGACCCCAGATAAGTTTATTAGAGTGCACAATATATTGGGGGACACAATATCATCACACCAGTTTGCTTAAATGTTTTTTTGTTTTGTTTTGTTTTTTGAGACAGGGTTTCTCTGTGTAACAGACCTGGCTGTCCTGGAACTTGATTTGTAGACCAGGCTGGCCTCGACCTCACAGAGAACTGCCTGCCTCTGCCTCCCAAGTGCTGGTATTATAGGCATGTGCTACCACCTCCTGGCTGCTTAAGTGTTCTTTTAAGTTCAAGTTTCCTGTCTATTTGTGTACATGCACATGTATGCAAGATGCCTTTGTGTGTGTGTGTGTGTGTGTGCATATGTGCTGGCAGAGAGAGAGAGAGGAGAAAGGAACTCTATAGAACTTCTTCCAGCCTGCATCCCATTGGGGGAATGGCAGGTGTTGCTGACAGGCGGTTGCAAGGAGAGAAGAGCTAGCTTGCAAAGCATAAAGCTATTAGAGCCTCCACAGCCCCCAGCTGTGATGGACAGAGTGGGAAATGGAGCGGTGGTGTGGCAGGGTGTGAATGACTACGGAACCACCGCTCAGGCTGGCCCAGTAATGAAGGGACCACCCTCTGAGGAGACCTAAGTCATTACTGTCATTCCAACTGCCACCCTCTGGAATGCTCGGGAAGCTTGCAAATCCCAGAGCAATCCGTTCCCCATTTCTGCTGGAAGAAAAATGAGAAATCATACACCAAGAGGAATAAGTAATTTCTGCCTGTCTTCTTAAAAATACATCAAGACCCCACAGAGAATATACTTTCAAATCAAGGCCTTTAGATACCAGGCAGCCGGGCAGCATCTGCTGCTGAGTCCATGCTCCTGACAGCTTCCCATAAAATTCCTACAGGGAGAGGGTCTATTACCAATAAGACCTGCCCTCTGTGTCTCTCTTGGCTGAGCACTGTCCTGGGAGCCCTTTATTCCTCCCCTGACCTGTGCAGGGGTTAACAAACTACCTTTTTCAATGGCAGCTCCAAAGTAAAGGAAGACTCTCTTTACTCTCCACCAGAAATGAAGATTTTTTTTTTCCTTTCCCAGACTGACAGTAGAAACGTTTTAAAACCTAGCTTGGAATTCAGAAAGATCCCAGTGTGAATCCCCTAGGACTGAGAGTTTTGAGAGAAATGTATGTCAAGGCAGGACCTGTATGCCAGCCTCTGGCATGGTTAATTCCAGAGGTCAAGTTGACTGGACTAGATAGATGCCTAGAGACTGGGAAGCACACTTTCTATGTGTCTGTCAGGGTGTCTTCAGAAGAGGCCAGAAAGTGAGTTGGTGGCCTGAGAGATTTGCCCTCAATCTAAGGGGTACCGTCCACTTTGTCAGGAGTTCAGATAGAAACTGACAAGGTGAAGAAGTCACAAATAAGCCTCTACCCACCCCAATACAGGCAAACTCCCCTTCTCCTGCCCTTGAATCATCAGAATTTCAGTGTCTTCAGTCTTTGGACGCCAGGATTTGCATCAGTGGCCTGTCATGACCACAAGTTTCCAGCCTCTAGGTCTACACCTATTTAGACCTAGAGGTCCTTAAGCTTCCAGGATTCCTCATCATTGCATTTTATTGGTTATAATAGTCACTACAATAAGCTCAGTGTAGAACTTATATTCCAACTCTCAACTGGAGGCATGGCCAAGGATCTGTGAGCATGTCTTAAAATCCTCTCAGTAAAGAAAAAAGCTTGCTAGTTATCTAATTAGGTTCCATGTTTACTTCCTTAGTGACAGAACACTTAGGTTGGACAATTATCTTACCTTAAAAAAATCTACTTTCTCTGGCCTCTTTTGAAGATGAGCTTTTAAGGAAGATTAAGGAGAAGACACTGGCTAAAGTCTTGTGAAAATCTGTTTAAAGGATTTGGTGAGGTGGATATAAGTTCTTATGTGATTGTGTTTCTGGTTGCTTGTAAATGCATATGCATGTGTATGTGAGTGAGTGTGGAGGCCAGAGGCTGACATCAGGTGGGGTGATTCACTGAACATCAGCTCGATCAGAATGCCTGATCAATGGCTTTTCCAAGATCTGCCCATCTCTATCTCCCTCCTCTCAGAATTTGGTCAGGATACTGATCATCCACATGTGAGGTCGTCATTCTCTTGTAGCAGTCACTTTATTGACCGAAGCATACACCCTGCCCCTTAAAGAGGTGTTGAAGATTGTGTCTTTATTCTTACCTTCTTCTTTATTCTTCTTTCCTGGAATGCAGATGACAATGTTGTATCTCCAATGAATGTTTTGAGAAAATGAGGCAACAGTGAAGACGAGAGCTGTACATTACTGATGAGAGATGAGATACTGGCAGACATTGGGAGGCCGAAGTACCAGGCTGGACTCACTTCGCACTTTCATATTTGCAGTTACAAGAGAATAAAATAATTGCCATTTTGTTTGATTTTTTTTCACCAGAATAAACCCCCAAACTAACTCAGCAGATGAACAGGAACCACAGAAATGAAAGGGGCCTTTGTTGAAATGAGATGACCAGGTAAATAAGGAAGGTGGTGGAGAACAGTACGGAAGAGAGTGTGGTTAAAGGAGCCACAGGGAAGGGGGGAGTCTGGTGAAGTACTTGATTGCAAGTTATATTTAAACTGCCTCTTATGGGGATTACTTGAAAATTACATGTGATGATTCCAGAGGAATAGAAAGAATTCCAGACAGAATGGAAAGGCAGGTGAGTAGACAGAGTGGGGTAGCATGCTGATAGCTCACAATAATGGACCCTGAGCTATTGCTCGCTGTTGCATCCCAGTTAGTCAATGGGGGCAGAGACACTGAGTAACTATGTTGAGGTCAAGAACTGCTTGGACATGTTCAGTTGACTTCAGGAAGTCTGTACCCCAGTCAAGACACAAAGCCATCCTCTTCCTATGACTACACTCTCATCCTTTATTTAGTTTTTTTTTTTATAAGATGTTTCGGTAAGATGTGGTTCCTTGATGCTGGAAAATGGAACCTGTGTGGATCATATGAAACCAGTTTGCATCTGCTCACTATTGATGAAATCAGAAACAATCAAAAATGAATGCTCTTTGGCCAATGTTCCATTCTGCCTTCAAAGTCTCAGAAATACTTTACCTCTGGAACACCCAAGGTAAGTGTGTGATTTCTAAACACAAATAGAAAATCTCTTGGACTTATAGAAAATAAAACCCTAAGAAACAGATGAGCCAACGCTGTACCCTTGACCTCTGACCTTCCTCCAGCTGTTGCCTTCAGCCTATCTGCTGACAGATTATGGGAGACATCAAGCAGCTGAGCTCTGAGGCCTGTCCTTGACCAACTGTGTGATCCTCAGCTAGTGGTTCTGTAGTAAAATTATTTTAAGGTGTGTTACTTTTGTTTATGTTGCATTTGTTTAACTCTGTAAAGCTGTGTTACTGTGCCTGTCTAAAACACTTGATGGTCTAATAAAGAACTGGCTAATAGCAAGGCAGGAGAAAAGATAGGCGAGCTGGCAGGCAGAGAGAATATATAGAGGGAGAAATCTGGGCGGAGGAAGATCAAGGAGCGAGAGAAGGAGGAGGAGGACTCCAGGGACCAGCCACCCAGCTGCACAGCAAGCTATGGAGTAAGAACCAAAGAAAAGTATATAGGAATAGAAAAGGAAAAGCCTAAAGGCAAAAAGATAGATGAGATGATTTAAGTTAAGCAAAGCTAGCAAGAAAGAAGCCAATCTAAGGCTGGGCATTCATAGGTAAGAATAAGCCTCTGTGTGTGATTTATTTGGGAGCTGGGTGGTGCGCCCCCAAAAAAGAGTAAAATACCAACAACAGGTTCAGCCTCTCTGCGGCTCAAGTTGTTTCATATAAATCATGATAATGTAGAGCTACTCCTGAGATTTCTTAGGTTTAGGAGTCCACCTTGAAAAGTGCTAAGAGCAGTATTTGAAATGTTGAATTCAATAAATATCAATTGCTTTTAATGGTAATTTTCAATATATCAGTGCCTCTTTGGGCTTTATAACTCCATTGTAGACATATATCTTGCTTTTTTATACATTACTAATCTAATGTCATACACATAATAGGTGTTCAATTAAGTAATTGCCAATTGAGTTAACACCCTCCTGCAAGGTGTTACTTTTGGGATACAGTAGCTTGTCCATTAGAGTGAGTTTTGTCCCCAGTACGGTTGTGTGAGAGTTAGTGAGACCTTAGGAGGCAAGGCCTGGGGTGGGGTTCCTAGGTAACTGGGGGTGTTCCTTCAGAAGGAACTAAGGTAGTTCTGATGGGACCCTGAGTGCGTTAGTACCCCTGCTTTTCCATTCTCTTTGGCTTCCTATCAATGTACTATCTCTTTCAAATGGACCTTCCATTATGATGTCATCTCCATAAGACTCACCTGAATTATGTTGATGCCAGTACTATCTCCAGAAATGTGAGCTAAGTAAACCTGTTTTCATTAAAAAAAAAAAAAAAAAAAAAGGTGACTCAGCCTCAGGTATTTCATTATGGTAATAAAAATAGACTGAAACACAATGAATTGGCTCAAGAATAAATTGGAAGGGAGAAAAGCTAAAGGGAAATTATTATTTGGCTTCTCTGTTAATATTTTATAATACATACTCAGAATCCAGAAAGCTATTTTGATTTATTCATGACTTATTTTATTCATTAAGATTTGGGAGCAAAACTTGATTTAAAAGTCTATTAAGAAATTAGGTAAGAAAACAAATGCACTTTTCCCTCCAGCTGTTTAATGATGGAGTGTTTGTCAGGAGAAGGCTTTCTTTGTAGCCAGTGCCCTGATGATATTTTCTACTCCATTTTCCAATCCATTCACCAAGTCATCACTGAACTCCTACCATGTGCTAGTCAATGGATATGTGATGCTATGTAACCCTCCAGGAGAGTACAGCCCAGGGGAAGAGCCAACTTTAAATAATCACACTAAGATATGAGATAATCTTAACAAGTTCTCCAGAGAAAAACAGCGAAGTTTTCCTAAAGAACCAAGGCATGTGTCTATATGCAGTGCACACTGTGTTTAGTATGCCCATATCTTTGTGTTTACATACATATGAAAGCCTATACAAAGATCCTCCCTGTATCCCTAAATTGGGAATTTTATTGATCAAGGATGACAATCTGAAGCAAAATGTTCTTTGATGTAACATTATTATGAGAATAGCCAATCACCATTTCTTCATATCTCACCTCTTGCTTCTTCTCAAGCATTAATAACAGTTGACATTAACAGACATTAATAACATACTGTATTAAAGGCTTAAGTACATCTCACAACATGTAAGGTAGGAGCTGTGGTCATTATTGCCATTTCCAGATGAGGGATCAAGGCAAGGTAAGTTCAGCACCCTGTCTGAAGCGAGTCATGGTGAGCTGTATGTCCATCTCTGCATCAGACACAGTAGGGGAATGGATTCTGTGAAAGGCAACAGTGTGCAGAATCTGTAAGAAGATGTAGGGAGCAGGGATGTGGTGACAGCTCACACTGTCACACAAGAAGTAGGTATGGGAGGAGCAGGAGAGCGAGCAGCTTCTCCTATCCCATGGTCTGTCATCGCAGCCCCTCCTAATATTTCCGACCACAAGTTACCCGTTATCTTTTGGACACTTCTACCGAATGGTGTGCAGCATTTAAATTCCTTAGGACCAAGCTTAGGATCCCCTTCCCCTTCGCCGTCTTCTGATTTATTCTTGCTTTCTTATGCCTATTTATGGTACGAATTTCAGAACTACAACTTCTCCTGCCCACAGCATGAAGTTGCTTACCAGATGAGTGGATTATATTCCTGGTCTAGTTTCCTTTGTGTTGCTGTGATGAAACAATGTGATCAAAAGCAACTTTGGGGAGAGAGGATTTATTTATTTATTTACTTATTTATCCAAATGCAACATTGAGGGAGGACAAGGCAGGAACTCAAGCAAAGCTAAAGTAGAAACCATGAAAAGATGCTATTTACTAGCTGGCTCCCTTTGGCTTATGCTGAGACAGTCTGCCCAGGGGTGGTATTATCCACAGTGGGGTAGAACTTCCTACATCAATCAATAATCAAAATATTCCCCAATAGACATGGCCACAGGCAGTCTGATCTGGGCCTCAATTCCTTCTTTGAGGTTCTTTCTTCCCAGGTGACTCTTGGTTCTGTCAAAAAGACAATTAAAAAAAAAAAAAAAAAACTAACCAGGACAATCCCCAAACGTCTTGTTTAACTGAAGGTTATTTTGTTCTATGGTGCCGGTCTGGGGATTGTGTGCTTCCTAGGTCTCTTATGAGATGTGTCTTTCTACACAAACATTCCTGGAAACCTGGATATTTGTGTGCCAACTCTGCATTTTCCTGATGCTTCTCAGTTTAGGTGTTGAGAATTATTTCTGTTTGATGTGTGAATGGCTCAAGATACACTGAAGACTTCCAGGGCTTTATGAGACAGGGAGCTGGGTCAAGTTTATTCTCTGGAGCTAGACACTGAAGTACTTATCTTTGAAAAATGAACTTGGAAATTCCTCAGCAGTGCTTTGACTCCGCGCCCCTCCCCCCATCATACTAGCAGGCCCTGCAGAGAAGCAGGCTTCCAATTGTCCTGAAGTACTCTATGAAGGAAGCCAGCTGCTCTTACAATC
Organism: Peromyscus attwateri; assembly: GCA_902168425.1. Taxonomy (NCBI): domain Eukaryota; kingdom Metazoa; phylum Chordata; class Mammalia; order Rodentia; family Cricetidae; genus Peromyscus; species Peromyscus attwateri. Next base: position 15,510 of record CABHPP010132977.1, read on the forward strand.
TAAGGCCAGCTCTTTCTAGGGCCTGTGCCAACTTCTACTTTTGTGGCATGTGCATTAGGCTATGTGGATTGGGTTGGGGAGAGGATACTTGTATGTGCCCAGGTGTGAGGGCAGGTGGTATCTAAATTTCATAGAGAAGAGACTGGAGATAGGGTTGTCCATCCTTAGAGTCATAAAATCTTCTAGTAACTGGAACCCTTTTTGTAAGATTGAGTTTAAAATGAAACTCATTTCCACATTTGTATCAAATATTAATGACCACCAACATTTGCCAAAAACTTAATGAGTTTAAATTCATTTCACATATGGAACCTCATTTAGTCCTTATAAAAAGTCCAGAGTAAGATATTATCTCACCATGTGTCTACCCTTCAGAGTACTTGTCACAGTGAGAAATTATACATCCCTCTTGAGAGTTTCCTAAATAGCTATCTTCCATATTAAATTATAAGAGCCAAGAGGGTTGGGCTGGAGAGAGGGTTGAGCAGTTAAGAATGCTTGCTGCTCTAACAGAGAACTAGATTTTTGAATCCCAGCATTAGGCAACTAAAAAACACATGTAATTCTAGTTCCAAGGGAGCCAACGCCTCTCTTCTGATCTATGTGGTACACACACACACACACACACACACACACACACACACACACACATTTTTAATGGAAAAAAATGCCAAGAGAGAAAAATTTTGCATATGTTCATTGAACATTCTGTGTCTAGCAGCTGTAGGAGCCCTAGCATACACTAGGTATTCAGCTAATTTTCAGTGGGTTATGGAATTTAGTAAGTAAATGAATGACTATACAAAGAGACAGTGTTGTAGGAAAACATTATGACTTGGGAAGCAAGACCCTATTGCTGAAGACACCATGTATTTGAGTCACAAAACATGGAGAAATCAAGCTGTTATGCATCTAACAGCCTCATACCTACTTGCTAGTTTCCATGGTGTTTCAAGGCACTATGCATGGTACTGAAAGAGAGAAGTAACCATTAATCTTACCCAGTTATGAACCCTTCAAACTACAACAACCCCTGGTCTGACAAGCTATCCCCCTGCCTGACGCGATAGTGGCAAGAATGTTATAGGAGTAACTAGTCACTTTATGATTGGGTCTCAGGCTTGTCCCATGAGACAGAGTTCATACCTGACACTATTAAAGGGGTCCAAGAACTTGTGGCTGGATAAGTCATAGGCCTTAGAAAGAACTTAATACTATTCTGCTAAATGGGCATAGTATTAACATGACTCCCAATGACTTATTACTATACTCATAGATCAGAGCATCTCTCATCCTTCATCAAAGAAGCTTCTCCTTGTAGGAGAAGGCAATCAACACAGAAACCCTCAACTGGTTACTATGTAGAGAATAAGTTACTGTAGAGTGCTCAGCCTTATACATACCACACTCCATTTGCTAAGGCTAGGGAATCTCATTGGAAGAGGGACAAAGAAATTGTAAGAGCCAGGGGTTATAGACAACAGCAACAACAGTGTTTTCCTGACACAACAAAGTGGCTTCACATATGGACTCGTAGCTATTATAACAGCATGTACAAGACCCTGCTTAAGCTAGATAGAATCCCAGAGAAATATGGGTATGAAATCCCACTGTAAGCTAAGGAGTGATTGGCATTTGATTGGTGCTGAACTAAGGAGAATTAGTTTTCTTTAATGATGTGACCCCTGATAGGTTTACCACATACCCCAGGGCAGGTCCTGCTACCAAGACTAGTTGAGCAACATAATCTGGACTCTATGGGGAGTGGGTTTTAAAAAAAAAGAAAACTGAAAGTAGTATAGGAAGGGATAGAAGAATGGGAAAGGTGGGTATAGGAGGAGTTGGGGATCAGGGGTGGATGTTGAAGATATAGTGTATGGAATTCTCAGAGAATTAAAGTACTGTTTAAAAAGCAAAAATCACCAGCTTACTTCTTAAGTCCATTTGACTGGAAAGTTTTCTCTCAGCCTTTTACTCTGAGGTAGTGTCTGTCTTTGAAGTTAAGGCAGCAGAAGGATGGATCCTGTTTTTGTATCCATTTTGTATCCCTCCATTTTTATAGGTGAATTGAGTCCATTGACACTAAGGGTTATTAATGATCAGTGAATGTTAAATCACCATGCACAAAGCTTAAGTCCAAGTGCATCAAAGACCTCAACATAAATCCAGATACACACTGAACTTGATAGAAGAGAAAGTAGGAGTGCCTTGAACACATTGGCACAGGAGACCACTTCCTAAATATAACACCAGCACAGACACTGAGAGCAACAATTAATAAATGGTACCTCCTGAAACTGAGAAGCTTCTGTAAGAAAAGGACATTTTCAATAAGACAAAATGACAGCCTACAGAATGGGAAAAGATCTTCACCAACCCCACATCTGACAGAGGGTTGATCTCTGAGATAACCATCTTACACCTATCAGAATGGCTAAGATAAAAAACACTGATGACAACTTATGTTGGAGAAGATGTGGAGCAAGGGGGACACTCCTCCACTGTTGGTGGGAGTGCGAACTTGTACAGCCACTTTGAAAATCAGTATGGTGGTTTCTCAGAGAATTGGAAATCAATCTACCTCAAGACCCAGCGATACCACTCTTGGGCATATATCCAAGGAATGCTCAATCATACCACAAGGACACTTGCTCAACTATGTTCATAGTAGCATTATTCATAATAGCCAGAACTTGGAAACAACATAGATGCCCCTCAACCGAAGAATGGATAAAGAAAATGCACTACATATACACAATGGAGTACTACTCACCAGTAAAAAAAAAAACATCATGAAATTTGCAGACAAATGGATGGAACTAGAAAATATCATCCTGAGTGAGGTAACCCAGACTCAGAAAAACATGGTATGTACTCACTCATAAGTAGATACTAGATGTAAAGCAAAGGATAACCAGACTACCTATAATCCACAGCTCCAGGGAAGCTAGGTGACAAGAAGGACCCTAAAAGGGACACATGGATCGCCCTGGGAAGGGGAAAGAGATGATATCTCCATAAGTAAACTTGGGGTGAGAGGGGGCAATAGAGGGTAGGGGATGGGGGATGAGAACATAAGGGAATGGGATGGTTGAGCTGGAACAGGGACAGAATGGGAGAGCAATGAAAGAAATACCTTGATAGAAGGGGACTGTAGGATGAATCTTAACAGGTCTTATTAATAAAAACAAACCTGGACCCAGGTGTTGGGGTGAATGCTGAGAGATCAGAGAAACAGAACAAGCCACAGCTTCCTCACCTCACCAATTTCTCAGCTGATACTGTTTCCTCAGACTGGAAGTCTCTGAGTCCTCATCCAAATGGATCTCAGTTGAACTGCTGCTCAAAAGCCTAAAATCTTAACCAGACAAATGCTTCTAGTTTCTGGTCTTCACGCCTTATATATCTTTCTGCTTTCTGCCATCACTCCCTGGGATTAAAGGCTCACTTCCTGGGATTAAAGGCGTGTGAGTCACCATGCCTACCTGTTTCCAGTGTGGCCTTGAACTCAGAGATCCAGATAGATCTCTGCCTCTGGAATGCTAGGATTAAAGGTGTGTCTGCCACTATTTTCTGGCCTCTATATTTAGTGGCTGTTCTGTTCTCTGACCCCAGATAAGTTTATTAGGGTTCACAATATTTTGGGGAACACAATACCACCACAGGAGACATCATGAGGATAGGGAGAAACCTTGTGCTAGGGAAGTTCCCAGGAATTCACAAGGATGACCCCAGCTTAGACTACTAGCAATAGTGGAGAAGGTGCCTGAGCTGGCTTACCCCCGTAATCACATCAGTGAATACCCTAACTGTCATCATAGAGCCTTCATCCAGTAACTGATGGAAGCAGATGCAGAGATCCATAGCCAAACACCAGGCTGAGCTCCAGGAGTCCAGTAGAAGAGAGAGAAGAAGGATTCTATGAGCAAGGGGCATCAAGATTATGATGGGGAAACCCACAGAGACAACCAAATGAAGCTAGTGGGAACTCATGAATATTAGACCAACAGCTATAGAGCCTCCATGGGACTGGACTAGGCCCTCTGCATAAACAAGACAGTTGTATAGCTTGATCTGTTTACAGGGCCCCTTAAAGGATCCATCCCTGGTGTGTGAGCTGGCTTTTTGGAGCCCATTACCTATGGTGGGACACTTTGCACAGCCTTGATGCAGGGGGAGTGCCTTGGACCTGCCCCAGCTGAATGTATCAGGTTCTGCTGACTCCCCATGGGAGGCCTTACCTTTTTGGAGAAGGGAATGGGGGGGTGGGTTGAGGTGGGAAGGCTGGGGTCAGCGGGGTGGTGGGAGAAGGGAAGAGAGGGGGATCTGTGATTGGTATGTAAAATGAATAAAAAATTTCTTTTTTTTAAAAAAGCAAAAAACCAAAATAAAAAAAAGAAAGAAAACCAATTCCAGGTCAACTTGGGCTAGCTAGACCTTGTCTCAAAAAAGAAAAAAAAGGAAAGCAAACAAAAAATAAAATGACCCCCCATGCACATTATTTAAGGTAAAACACACCCCAGACAAGTGTTCACACAAGTCCTATTATTTTATTAAAAGATTGTTTTCTTACAATTATTGTTTATTTTTACCTTATATCCAAAATGCCAACTTAAAAAAAACACATACCAATGTTTTGCCTGCATGTGTGCCTTTGCAACATTTGTGAAGGCCAGAAGTGTCAGATCTCCTGAAACTGGAGTTACAGATGGTTGTTAGCTGCTCTGTGGGTGCTAGGAATCAAGCCTGAGTCATCTGGAAAGGCAGTCAGTGATCTTAACCACTGAGCCATCTCTCCATACTCCAAATTGTATAAAGTGTATTCTGAGGAAATTAGAAGAAATGTTCAGGGAAGCCCTGAAGAATGACCCTATTTAGTCTTATCAATAAAAACCAGGAGTCAAATATTGGGGTAGTATCCTGAAAGATCAGAGAAGCAGAGCAGCAGCCACTAGAGACTTCTTACCTCTACGAATTCTCAGACAGAATGGGGGGTGGGGTTTGAGATCCTGTCTCCACCCACCTTATATTCCTGTCTCCACCTCCCAATTGTGCTGGTATTAAAGATCTGAGCCTCCCAAGTGCTGGGATCAAAGACATGAGCCTCCCAAGGCCTGGGATTAAAGGTGTGAGTGAGCCTGGCTTCTATGGTTAACTAGTGGCTAGTTCTGCCCTCTGATCTCCAGGCAAGTTTTATTTATCAGAACACAAAATGTCACACAACAAAGCCCTTGTTTCCTTCATCCCCCTTTCCCCATTGTTGAAACCTTGTATGACAACAGATTGAAAAAAACGTTTTAAAAAATAACTAGAAGATAGAGCAAACCATTCCTGTCAAAGCAGACCTTCTCTCTTCACAGTGAAGCTGGGCATGACTGGAGACTCCTTTTTCCCCAAGTGAGTACACAAAGCAATTGACAGGAGACCCAGGGCTATTTCCAGAGCACATGGACTTACTCCCCACCATTGCATTCCTTGGAACCTCCCAGGTCTCTGCACCCTACCCTAAGACTGAGCCATTTCTCAAGTTTGTTTTATTATTGTCTTGCAGTAATGTAGCATGAGACATTCACTCTCAGGGATTGTTAGCAATAAGAGGAATAGACCTGACCTTTTCTCACCTGTGAGAACAGTATCTACTAGAGTAGGAATCTCTGGAGCATAGGCCATGATGCTCTAGAACCCTATGGCTCCTGTCCCAACAGTCTATATTCTGAACACTAAATAAGCCCTGGAAAACAGAACACATCAAAGTCCCAGTGTGCTATTCTTTTGCAGTGTGCCCAGAGTACTTTAGTTAGGTCAACAGACCATCTGCTCCATCTGTTATTGCTCAATATGGTTTCTTCCAGCCATGTCTGCTACTCCTTCATACACAAGAATGAAACTCAAAGATGAGATGGAGACATCCGATTTCTTTGAATCCCAGTAACCATAGAACATGTCTCCAAGTATTGCAATTGTTCAGTTGCCCCAAAGCCCTTCCTAAACAGGAAGATAATCAGAGGATGATGGAGAATGTGAAATAGCTTCCTCCCTCCCTCCCTCCCTCTCTCCCTCCGTCCCTCTCTCTGTCTCTCTCTGTCTCTGTCTCTGTCTCTGTCTCTCTCTCTCTCTCTCTCTGTCTCTCTCTCTCTCTCTCTGTGTGTGTGTGTGTGTGTGTGTGTGTGTGTGTGTGTGTGTATTCAGGGAGGAATGAATTCAATATATATTGATGGCCATTTTTATTTGCTTGGAATATGGTTTGAAAATATGCCCTGTGCTTTCTCCAGCCAGTTAACACTGCCACATTAAACTTAGGCTCACCACCCCCACCTGGGACTCATTCTCTCTGAATAGCATCTTGTTATTGTGTTGGACCAAGGGTGATTTAATTTCTAGTATGTTTCCTCCTCTTTTACCTTCCTACAACTGTTTGTGGATCAGGATGCAAGAAAGGGGGCAGACTACAGAGTCCCAGGGAGAGAGTGTGGGCTTGTGCAGTGCCTGAAGCCCACAGACCTTTCTGGCGAGCTAATCTCTTGAAAATGATATCCATAGCTAAGAGGCTAGACCATGTATAAAGGATTCCCTCATGTTTGGCTAAGCCTTAGGAAAGACTTTTAATTATTTTTCTGATCTGCATTGTCTTAAATTACCTGACTACACGATGATGAAGCTGATACATGTCTGTGCATTTTGGTACTATTTCCATGGACACTGTAGGGCGACCTCATGTTTGAAAGGAAAATGAGAACCTTTTTGTGGATTGGCAGCTTTTAAATAATAAAAAAGCAGACTTTGCCCACTTCTTTTATTTGTGTCTATTGGGATATTATGGGACACTTCTGAATCTTCACCTCAGGCAGCCTGCTAGGGTTACAAAAGCATGAAGTTGACAAGCTGAGTAATTCAGCTTTGTCTGTGTTTGTGATTCACCCAGAGACTTCTCAGCCAGATAATAAGATGCCAAAATATGAAAATTAAAAAATCCCCAGGCTGAGAAAAATAAACTTGTCAATGTATTTTATGAAACAATGCTAAGATGTATAATTTGGTGCTTTTTAATCCCTCAAATGCTATGCACTTTTCATTTTTGATCTTTCTCTAAACAAACACTTGTCTTCTACACAGTGGACCTCAGGCTGTAAGGCAACAGACTGCCCCAGAGACCTGGCTGGTTTATGTTTCCTAGGAGTGTCTTGCATCATTTCATTTCCGAGTTACTGGAGGACTATTTTCCCCTGCATTATGTACATTTTCTCTCCAATTCGTTAAGCACATATGGATTTGTTGACCTCTCCTTAGGTTATATGGAGTCAAGAGAACAGAAAAAAAGGAAGTCCACTTGTTCTCCTAGTGTTCATTTATCTACTATCAACTAGGTTGGACAAACATGGTGCCACCAGAAAGGGCATTCTTCCATAAAGATCAGCATGTTAATTATGAAATGTATTGGGTAATTACTCTCAGTGTGAGTCTGATCATATGACACTCCCCGTAGATATTTGTTAGACATGAACCAGTGAAAATGGCTTATGCAAATGAATGACACCGACGACAACTTGGGCTTGAGTGATTTCTCATGGAGCATGACAACAACAGATTGTTTCCTTTGAGGCAAGACATGGAACAATGGATTGTTTTGTTATCTTGGTGGCGGTGACTCGGGTCGACTATAGAGAACGGATCTAGTGTTTAGAGGTGCACTGCACAGGGCTGAGCCGACAGGACATTAATGTGATGGAGGGTTTCCGCTGCTGCATGTTCTCAACCAAGGCACACTTTCTTCTCAAAGCTGCACAGGAGAGAGTTCCCTTTCTCTTTCTTTTCTGTGCATTATGTTCTTACTCTGGGGTAACAAGCATCAGATTAAATCTAGTCAGTGAGTCTGAAGAGCCACTCAGTAAGTGCCCAGATCCAATGCGCTCAAAGTGTTCCCAGCACTGCCAAATGTCCTAACCAGACACTCGAATTTTCTTACGCTTTCCCATAGCAGTCAGCATGCTATGCCACAGGGGGAAACTGCTTTTCCCCTTCTTTCTCCCTATTTATTTTGGATATGACTTCAACTCCAGCGAGTCATCATTTAAATCATTGTATTTGGAACCTTTCTTCAGTGCACTGGCCTCATTACCTTTGCTCTGACACTACCTCAGCATTGGAAACAAGACAAGAACGTTCAAAATAAAATGTAAACTAATGTTCTTGTGATACTTTTAGTAGTCCTACTGAGATACAATTCATATGCCATATTTGGCCATGCATTATGCACAGTTCAATACTTTCTTGGTTTGCTCACAGAGCTATACAACCTTTGTTGCTACTTGTAATTTTAGGATATTTTCAACATTCCCCATTATTCTGTACTCTTTGGTAATTGCACCCGTTCTTGGTTCCCTAAAACCCCAGGATATCACTAACCTTCTTTCTGTCTCCATAGAGTGAACTGATCAGCACATGCTAAAGAAATGGAATTGCGTGATATATTTTAGAATAATATTTTCAAGGCTCATCCACATTGTGACCTGTATTAGAACTTCATTTATTTTAATTACCAAGTTGTATCCCACTATGTGAGTGTGTCATATTTTGTTTATCCTTTTATCAGTAATAACAGTTGGGTTGTTTCTACTTTTTAGCTATTATAGAATAGCTATTATATATATATATATATATATATATA
>CABHPP010132977.1:24274-41357 GCA_902168425.1 Peromyscus attwateri
ATATATATATACACACACACACACATACAAAATAGCTCTCTCTGGTGAGAGAGAGAGATTGATTAGAAAAGGACTTCCATATCTCTTAAAATTCTGCATCAGATATAAAATTTTGAGAATTGTTAAAGCAGTTTCCAAAATGGCTAGACAATTGTACATTCTCACCAGTAACAAATGAAAGTTTCATCTGTTCCATTTGCCATTGTGAACCATTTTTAAAAAGTGTTATTCATCTTAACAGATGTGAAATGGTATCTCATTGTGATTTGTGTTTCCTTAATGACAGAAATGTTGGTTGTGTGTGTGTGTGTGTGTGTGTGTGTGTGTGTGTGTGTGTGTGTAGGTCATTTTCATATCTTTTCATAAAAATGGCTGCTCAGAACTTTTGCACAGTTTTAAGCTGGTCTGTCTTTTTATTGATTATTTCATTGTCTGATTCTCTTGCCAGGTATACAGCTTGCAAACATTTGAAAATATTCTCTCTCATTATGTGAGTAATTATTTCCCTTAATGGTACCTTTTAAAATAGAAGCATTTTACATTTTGATAAAATTATTCAAGTTCTTTTATTTTGTCACTTGAACTTTTAGTGTCTTATTTTAAAGCATTATTTAATTTGGTATCACTGAGATTTACTCCTGTATTTTCTCCTAAGAATATAAAAATTGACATTTTTAACATTAAGGTCTTTGATTCATTTTGATTTAGTTTTGTGTGTGGTTAATAAAAAAAAGCTTTTATCCTTTTGCAAGTGAATAATCAGATTTTCCAAGATCATATATTCCTCCCCCCATTTAATAATCTTGGCCCCCTTGTTGAAAATCAGTTGATGAGAAATATAAGGATTCATTTCTGACCCAGTTCTAGTCTATGCATCTAGATGCCTGACAACATGGTGGTAGCACACTGATTGACTGCTTATTGGGAATCAGGAGGTTTCATTCTGTTTGTTGTTCTTTTTCTTCTGAAGACTGGTTTGGCTGGCCTGAAGTTTCATGTGGATTCTAGAATCAGCTGGGCCATTTCTGAAAAAAAAAAAAAAAAAAAAAAGGTAAAAAAGCTGGGAGCTGGATTCGGCTTGTGTTGAGTCTGTAGATCAGTTTGGGACAGTGCCATTTATATTTCTGTGTATTGTACATATTACCTTCTGCTACATTTCTATCTGGTAATGAGAAAACTGTCTATTAACTACAGGTCATCTTTCATTTCTTTTTGCAATGTTTTCTAATTTTTGGAGTATAAATTTGGTACTTTATTGCATTTATTCCTAAGTATTTTTTTCTTTTAGATATTTTTTGTTTAGACTTAATTTTTATTTTATGTTTATGAATGTTTTGGTTGTATGCATGTCTGTGTACCACATTCATGTCTGGCACCCATGGAGGTTAGAAGAGGGCATTGGGTCTGCTGGAATTGGACAGTTGTGAGCCACCTTGTGAGTGCTGGGAATGGAATCATGTCTTCCATAAGAACAAACATTGCTCTTAATTTCTGGGCCATCTCTCTAGAGTACAGCATATGCTTCTTATTGATGCAAGTATAAATGAACCTGTTTTCTTAAATTCACTTGAATTGTTTATTGGTGGTATGTAGAAGCAAAATTGAGCCTGATCATTAATCTTGTGCTCTTAATGTTTTCAGTGGATTCCTTGAGATTTTTTTTTTACATGCAATATCATGTCTCCTACAAACAGAGATAGTTTGCTTTTTCAATCTGACTGCCTTCTCTTTATTTTTCTTGTTCAATCACTCTGGCTAAAACTTCGTGTATTAGTTACTTTTCTGTTGCTGTGATAAAATACCTTGACAATAAGCAAGTTAGTTGGAGAAAAAGTTTTATCTTAGCAGGGTACGTATATTTGGAAGACTAGAATGTCCATCCTGGCAGATAGAAAGTGGCCTCAATTCTGGTGATGGTGACTATTTCCCCAATTTCTTGATTGATACTCAGTGACCTCATTAACTTTCTTTCCATCCTTCTTTTTCTTCCCTCTCTCACTATGCAGACTAGCCTGAGTACTACCACCTTCACTCTTCACCCTCTCAAGTGCCAAGCTGAACGGGTGTGGAGCCACCATACCTAGCTCTTCCTCTTTTTTAGTAGCACTTGAGAAGCAAGAGTGATTATTCCACTTTAAAACACCCATCATAGGATCTACTGAAATGACTGTCATTTAAGAAAATAAAGCTAGTCGCATACATGTCACAGCATTGAAGAGCTGAAGTAGTGTTTGTTTTTGCTCTTTGCTCTTTGGGGGCCCACCACCCAGCTCCCAAATAAATCACACACAGAGGCTTATTTTTAATTCTAAATGCTCAGTCTTAGCTTGGCTTTTTTTCTTGTCAGCTTTTCTTAACTTTAAATTAGCCCATCTATCTTTTGCCTCTGGACTTTTACCTTTTTCTATTTCTGTATACCTTTCTTTCTTACTCTGTTTTTGGTTGTGTAGCTGGGTGGCTGGCCCCTTACATCTTCCTCCTTCTCTTACTCCTTCTTCTTTTCCTTCTAGATTTCTTCTTTTATTTATTCTATCTGCCTGTCAACCCCACCTATCCTTTCTCCTGACTCGCTATTGGTCATTCAGCTCTTTATTAGATCATCAGATGTCTTAGACAAAATAACACAGTTTCATGGGGTTAAACAAATGATTGCAACATAAAAGTATGCAACAGTTATGGGACCTTGAAGTCAAGCTCCTCATACTTCAGTGTTGTAGAATATTATTTTAAGATATGTTACATTTATTTACGCTGTGGAACATTTGTTTAATGATGCAAAGATGTTTTACATTCCTTTATGTTGCATTTGTTTAACTCTGTGAAGCTGTGTTACTGTGCCTGTCTAAAATACCTGATTGGTCAAATAAAGAGTTGAACAGCCAATAGCAAGGCAGGAAAAAGGATAGGTGGGGCTGCCAGGCAAAGAGAATAAATATAAGGAGAGAAAGAAATCAAGGAGCAAGAAAAGGAGGAGGACATCAGGAGCCAGCCACCCAGCTACACAACCAGAAACAGAGTAACAAGTAAAGAAAGATATACAGAAATAGAGAAAGATAAAAGCCTAGAGGCAAAAGATAGATGGGATAATTTTAATTAAGAAAATCTGGCTAGAAATAAGCCAAGCTAAGGTCAGGCATTTATAAGAAAGAATAAGACTCTGTTCATGATTTATTTGGGAGCTGGGTGGAGGGCCCCCCAAAGAGTAAAGGGTAATAAAACAACCAACAACACATAACCCCCAAAGCAAATCTGGGCAATGACTCCACAGAAGATAGATTTCTTACTCATCTTAAGACTGTAACTGTTTTTCTAGCACTGGGGAAAAAAGCAAGCAAGCAAACAAACAAACAAAACCCACCCACCTCTCTCTCTCTCTCTCTCTCTCTCTCTCTCTCTCTCTCTCTCTCTCTCTCTCACACACACACACACACACACACACCAAAATAGTCCACTTCTTAAATTTTTATTTTTATTTATTTATTTATTTTGCATGTATGTGGGGAGAGGTTATTGCCTATGCTGTGGCGATTTGAGGAAGTGAAAGGACACCTCAGGGAGTCAGTTCTCTCCTTCCACTATGCAAGCATCAGGGTTCAAAGTCAGGCCATTAAGTCTTGGTTACAAACTTCTTTACCCATCTGGCTCTCACTGTCCTTAGTCCCTATTTTCTGTAAAAAGAATTTGATGAGTTTATTGAGAAATTGGAATATGTGTATATTAGCTGAATTTAAAATGATGTAGCTGCTATGAAAAATGGCGTAGTGGTTTCTTAGACAATTGCACAATTGGACAATAACAAGGTTACACATATGATGCAGCTATCTCACATTCTAGTCATCTACCTGATAAAATAGAAAGCAAGAACTTGACAAAATGTATACTTAGGGGCATAGGAACATTATTCACAGTAACTAAACAATGAAAACAACCCATGTCATCTGACAAATGACCTATGAGAGCTTTAAATCAGAGAGTTTATTAAGCATGCCTCAAGCAAAAATAAAAGAACAAATAATAAGTAGTAGATAGATATCATCAAACTGGGCACTTACAACTTCCAGAAGAAATGACTTGAGGTGGCTAGCTGGAGTTCCTGATTAGGAGTCCTGGAGAGAGCAGAGCATTTCCCCTCAGATGAGGCTTCCAAGTAAAAGAACAAAGAGCAAGCAGAAGATGGATAGCAAAACAGTTTCAAAGTGGGCATTTATAGCATAAGGCAGAAATCAACTGTGGAAGCTAGACTATAACAGTTAGGCTAGAGTTCCTGAAGAGTTCTCTCCATGGATGATCTGGCATCTTGTTCCCACTGCAGGCATGTTTACATCATGATATAAACAGTAGTAACTTCCACTGGAAGTTGTTTACCTCCTAGCTATTCTCGAGGTTGTGAAGGTTTTGAAAAGATTTATTTTTATTTAAACATTTAATTAGATTTATTTGTTTTATATGTGAGTGGTTTGCCTGCATGTATGCATGAGCACCAATTGTGAGCTTGGTGCCCCTGGCAGTAAGAAGAGGGCGTCAGATCCCCTGGAACTGGAATTGTGAATGGTTGCCACGTGGGAGCTGAGAAATGAAATTGGGTCCTCTGGGCTATCTCTCTAGCCCTCTGCTGTGATGTTTTTATCACCCTCCATTCACTGGCTTCCTTTCTCCCTGTTAAAGAGTCAGGTTCCAGCCTAATTCAGAACAAGGAGATTTGAAGGATACATGAAATAAATGTTGTGGCTTCTGAGACAAGGGAGCTTGTCTTCTCTTCTCGTAGTCAGTGTCAACAACAGCAAACAGTACAAGACAATTTGCCAGTGTGATCTATGTTACACAACCCAAATAGATACACATAATGTAATATATACACATAAGAAAATTATCAGTCAACCTTAAAAAGGAATAAGATTCTGAAATATGCTACAATATTCATAAAATTTGAAGATATTAGGCATGGGGAGATAAACAGAAAAAACAAACAAACAACAACAAAAAACAAATACTACATGTTTTCCTTTGAATGAGTAGTAGAGTAGTCTTTCTGAGAGAGACAGAAAGTGGAATAGTGGTTTCAGGGGAGGGGATTTAGCATATAGTGAGTACAGATTTTCTGTTTGAGAAGAGGAAAAAGTTCAAGAGACAGATAGTGGTGATGGATAGCATAGATTATTTAAAGTCAGTAAATCTATGCTTACAATGCTTAAATAGTAATTTTCTATTTTATCATAAATAAAACATCAACACATTTATGGCTGTAAACATTTGTACACACCTGTTAAAAGAGAATTAACAGTATTCTGACTCTGAAAAAAGACAAGGCTAGAAGATTGTCTACTACTTGTATGGATGCATAGGGGGCTGGAATGAAGCCTGCTGCTTGCCGTGTTCCTGGTTATGTAACAAAGGAAGGAAGGGAAGGAGGGAGGGAAGGAAGGAAGGAAGAGAAGGAGGGAGAGAGGAAGGAAGGAAGAGAAGGAGGGAGAGAGGAAGGAAGAAAAAAGAAAAGGAAGAAAAGGAAGGAATACACACAGCAATATGATACCTGGAAATCAAAAGCTACTTAGGAAAATAGAGCTGGCTTGACTGTGTGGGCTCCCAGTGGGTGATGTGTGAGAGGGAGAATAAAGATTTCTTTCAGTGGCTTCTCTGTGGTTTGTCTGTGTAAGCCACAGTGGACACAGACAGACCTCAGTGGCAGACAACGATGGTGCCAAGGGACCCTGATTTCATTCATATTAGAGATTTTCATAATTCTTCCCAGCACACAATCACTCCCATTGCATCCATACATCTGTCTAATTTTTCCTGACCTGGGATTAACAATGGGTCTTAACTTCACACAGGTGGCAGCTACCTGGAAATCCCTCAGTGCCTGGGTCTGTGCTGGCAGGCAGCTCTCGATAGCTAAATGGATAGTTGCAGCAACATCTTTTTGGGTAGGCACCATACCTGGAGATAAGCTAGACCCAGAAAAGTCATTTTCTCTAGAAAGAGTTCAAGGAGATTGGAAGCTGGGTTGGTGATGAACTGATCTATAACTGTGACAGGATAATATTGTTCCTCGGTACTGGAACAGGCTTCAAGCACGGAAGAGCTCGGAAAACAATCTCCTTAAAAAAAGATGAAGCACAGATAATGGTTTTATTTTGTCTGCACCAAATAGGAAATCACACTCTAAGCCCTTTCCATCACTTGGCAGTGCCATTACTCCACTCCATCAGCAAGTGGCTCATAAGCCCTGGCAGCTTCAAAAAGGCCTCCATGATGGTGTTCATTTCAGGAAATGGATGTTTCCTGTCCGCGTGACCTTGGACAGGAAACGTTTGCAAGCTGAGACTCTTCCAGATGGGTCATCCATCTCGGAGGCCGTGGGTGGGAGAGAAGTCGATATTTAGTTGCTGGAATTAGATCTCTATTTGGAAGTAGATGTATAGGAGAAAACTCCCACTCCCTCTCTTCACCCCTCCCTTCTCCTTTCAGATTTTGGTGGTTCCATGATAAAGTCGTTCTATATAGTCAGCAAAGAAAGAAATGGAGCTTGGTCCGCATCCTGGAACTTCATTACAGCTGACTTTGTTAGGTGGGCTACAGAGTCTTGACACCTGGATATCTTGTGGTTTTGTTCCCTCTTGTGTCAGACCGTGTGAGGCTGAGGAAGCTTTGCTTGTAGAGTCCCACTGAATGGATGCTGTCATGGGCAAACTGCTCTTTTGGCTTTCTCATTCCTTTATTGACTGTCAAACACATCTCACTTCCAATCTGAGGAATCTGATGTCTCCCCACTCTTCTTCTCTTTCCTCAACCTCTGGGATTTGAATCCAGGACGTTGCACTCATTTACCACTTAGACATACCTCAGCCAAATTTTTTACATGCAAATTTGAGGATATCAGCACATTCAGAAAGACACAGAATATTCTTCCTACTCTTGAGGAAGAGGTGGGAGAGGAAAACACAGGAACACGAGCAATAGTAAATAGGAACCAGTAAATTGGCTTTGCACATAAAATTGCTAGATGCACAAACCTAGCGACCCAAGTTCAATCCCTGGAACCCATGTAAAAAGTGGGGCTATGGTGACAGGCATTTGTAATCTCAGCATTCCTATAGGAAGATTGGCAGAAGTAACCCAGAAGGTCACAAGCCAGAATTGCAGCAGAAACAAGAGACTTTGCTTCAATATGTAAAAGAGAAAGACAAACTCCCAAAAGTTGTCCCCTGAACACACCAAGTATGTACCATGCCATATGTGTGTGAATACAGATACACACACACACAGAGAGAGAGAGAGAGAGAGAGAGAGAGAGAGAGAGAGAGAGAGAGAAACAAAGACAGGGATAAAATCAGATAGACAAAGAAAGAGAGAATTTTTTTAAAAAGAAAATAATTTGATGAAGTCTCAGGGATTGTGGACTCAAATCAAATAAATGGAATATCTCATTATTTAAGGATTATATACATCTATACATGGTATGCACATGAATATACCTGCAATCTGTTTTTGAACACATATATATGCATACACACACATATATAATTTAATCTTGAAGAAAAATCTTATAAAATGCCAAGGGATAATGCTTTTGCACACTGGTTTAGTAAAATGCTGATTGGCTGGTAGCCAGGCAGGAAGTATAGGAGGGATAAGCAGACAAGGAGAATTCTGGGAAGAGGAAGGCTGAGTTAGGAGACACCATCCCACTGTCCAGGGAGCAGCATGGTAAACCCACAGAACACATGGTGACATAGATTAACAGAAATGGGCTGAGTTTAAGTGTAAGAGCAAGTCAGTGGTAGGCCTGAGCTAATGGCCAAGCAGTTTTGATTAATATAAGCCTCTGTGTGTTTACTTGGGTCTGAGTGGCTGCAGGACTGGCAGGTGGGAGAGATTTGTACTGATCATGGACCAAGCGGGACACAGAAAAACTTTCAGCTACAATAAAATACTGTTACCAGTGATATCAGAGTTTTCCTTTGTAGAATGTTGGACTCCTTAGTAAAATAATTTAAATACAGACTCAGAAGAAAGCTCAAAGACAATTTTATTAGTGTTTGAAAGAAAAACAAAGGTACAGTCAAACTACAAATTTCAGTTGTGGTTGGGAGGACAGAGATGGAGAAGAAGAAGAGAAAAGCCATTTATTTTTATTTTTATTTAGAGTTCAAGTAGCTCCAGATAGGATCATTAACACGAGCTGCTAATTAGTGGGGTCCAAGTTGCTAGCCTATAAATAGATTTAAGATTGATTTCAAGCTTTCTCTAAAGACAGCAATACATCTTATGAGCATGTTGTTCAGCTTCAAAAATCCATGTCACGACTCTAGTAAAATGCCTCTAAAAATATTAGCATGCCAAATGCTGGTGAGAATGTGGCACAATCAAGCTGTGTGTGGCAGTGCACACCTATAATCTCGATACTGGGGAGGTCTAGGCAAGTAGATCATGAATTTGAGGTCAGTTAGACTAAATAGCAAGATTCTGAACAAACTATGGGCTGGCAATGTAGCTTGGTGGTAGAGTACTTGCCTGTCTCTATCTCTGAACACCACAAATGCGAACACACACACACACACACACACACACACACACACACACACGCACATCTGTGTGTATATGTGTTTTCCATCTAAAATTCTCATATACTGTTGATAGGTATACAAAATGGTATACTCTACTCTAGTATACAAGAAACATTTAAACATACACTTAGCATAGATTGAGAAATGCTACTTCCTAGGTTTTTATGACAAAGAAATGAATACTTTAGGCTCACACAAAACTCAGTGTGTAACCATTTATAATGGCTTTATTCATAATTGCTCAGAACTGGAAATAAACCAAATGTCCTCTGACTGGTGAGCCACTAAACAGACTGTGGTATAATTAAATTCAGTAACAGAAGGAGCCATGGGTACATCCAACAATATGGATGCATTTCAAATGCATTATGCAAAGCCAAACTCCAAAAGGCATGCATTCTATGATTCAATTTACATGTTATTCTAGAAAACAATGAACAATAGGAACACAGAAAACAGATTGGTGATTGCTAGGGGATTGGAATAGAGGGACGATTCTACAAAGGGCCTAGGGGAATTTTGGCGTGTGACAGTGTCCTTATATAGCTTGATCCTTGGGAGCCATGACACCATCTGCATTTGTCAAAGTTTGGAGAAGTATATGCTAAAATGCATGCCTATTACTGTCTTAAAATAGTTACTCTATAACTGAGCTTCAAAGTAAAAAGCCTATAACTCAAGGGAATTGTTATTATTATTATTATTATTATTATTGATGTGCAATGTTTGGAATCTCATCTGGGTGGTAATTATCTGGTTATTACTATGGTTTGGGTAGGGTTTGTCACCACAGATATTTATGCCAGTGCTTAATTTCATGAGGCCTTGGTAAGTGAAGCCCAGTGGGGACGTTTGGGTAACAGGGTTACAAAATGATGATGCTATCCTTCAGGAGGGAGTGTGTTTTCTCTGTGTTTGGAATGTTCATGTTTGTCTTTCTGTTTTCTCCCGTGATCTCAAGCAGCTAAGGGCTCCCTCAGAAGCTAAGACAATGGAGACTTTATGCTTGTGAACTTCCTCTTCTTTGTGAGGCAAAATAACCCTTCATTTTTCATAGTATTATTACCTAGTCTCAGATATTCTGCTATAGCAGACAAATATATACATGTGAAACAATTTATCCACTTGAACTTTATGCACCCAGTAAATGTATTTTATATCTTCTTTAAAAGTAAGAAGAAAAAAACTTATAAGATTTATACATATAGCTGGGGGAGGGGAATGAGAATGAGACATTGGGAAAGAGGGTCATATGACTCCAATACTCTGCTGGGATTCACGAAATACCCCCAGTGCAGTATTTGGCAATGACAGGGAGGAATGCTCCATATACCAAAGGGAACTGTGACCAATGTCACCGTGTCATGCAACTCTGACCCTTTGTGTCAACTTGCATTTGTATGCTGTTTTTCTTCCATCTTTATTTTGTTCTTGCTTCTGACAGCTACTTTTCTATTTCTAGAAATTTCTCCAACCCCTCTCTGCTGAAGGCACTGAAGAATGTCTGAGTCTCCAGGACACAGATATCTGGCTCAATCCCAAGCTTCCATACTTTGAAGCTCGATGGCCCTTGGCAATTTTTCACGTATTTTTCACCTGGCAGATTTCTACTTTGTGAGTCACACACAGGTATGCACAAGGTTTGCTATTTAAGGCATATTAACGATCCTCAGCAATGACTTGGAAGAAGCCCATTATACAGGGACATTCCTTTCCAGTATTTGAATGACTTTTGCAGCATATTTTCCTGGTGCAGAAACATGAGCCACAAGCACTCCACGACCTTATTATCTAGTCGTCTGCGCAGGGTCAATTGATTTGGATGGTGTCAGTTCCATGAATCCTTCCCTGGAGTGCAGTAGGGCAGAAGCACAGAAACATTGCAGATTCTAAGCATTCTGCATTTCTTCCTGGAAATATACAGAAATCCGAATGTGTGCCCATCCTTTCCCGGCCATGCGACCTCCTTACATATGAGCATGGTGGCCTTTTCTTGACACAAACTCCAGGATATACATGACCTTTAATAGGGAGGAAGGAGTACCTAAACACCATCTGGAACATAGGATATTTTTTGGTGGAAGTGTTTGTTGTTGGACAGGCAAGGCTAATTTATTTCTAGGCTGTTCCGTCACTCCAAGTTTTTGGAGTCATTTTCTCTGGGGTCCTCATTGTTGAGCATTCTTACCATTTAACCTGTTGTAATCAAACTCTGGACTTGATCCCAGAACTACAAAATGAGATCTTGGCCTTTAGTTGTCTATCATGTGCCCGAGGGGCCGGTTTGCTATGACTAGACCATCTACAATCCATCTGTCGGCTTTGAAAAACCTCTCTTATTTGTCCCAGGAATGCAATTAGGCAAGTTACTTGGCACTGTACCTTCAGCAATCTTACCCAAGGTTTAAGCCACCATAGCAAGAGCTAGTAGGTAAAGGCTTCATCAGGTGAAATGGATGAGTGGTGTGTTCTGTATCCAGGCTTAGTTATACACAGTAGCATTTATCTCCTTGTGCAAAGGAAGTACAAATTACTATCCTGCCATCTTCAACACTGTATTGAATTACCAATACAATCAGAATCAGCACTTCTGGAAAGTGCTGATGGCCTATTTTGTACTTGTTTGTGTTAATCAATGTTAATTAAAAAGCAAGCACAGGGGTTAATGAATTATAATGGGCTTAATTAAGCTTGACAGTAACAAATGGCATAACCTCAATGTTATGGGCCACTTAAAAGAACAGAAAGGGACAAAATGGGCCAGAAAATCATCATGTAGAAATTCACAAATATATACATTGGCCACTTGCAGAAAGAGAATGGTGTAATGAGTTTATTAGTTTTGCTAATTGTCAAGTTAACTACTTACAAAGCTGGCATCACAGGGAATATAGAGAATTATAAGACCCGTTCTTTATCCTTATAGGCTTTGCAATCTTATTGGAAGAGAGATACAGAAAGACAAGTTTTAAAATATACCACTGAAGCTGGGGAGGCTGAGGCAAGAGGACTGACAGTTCCAGGTCAGCCTGGGCTACATCCTGCCTCAGAAAAGAAATTGTGTTTTGGTTCCAGCAAGTCACAAATAAGCAAGGCCAACTGTGCAGCAGAGCATGCAGAGAAGGGAGTGATCACCGCTAGCTGATACAGTGAGAGGACCAGGGAGTTAAAGCCCAAGCAAAGGGCTGTTGGGAGAAGTGAGGGTGTCAGGATTGGGGATGGCAGTGCACAACATGTGCTTAGAGAACACTCATGCTTCCATGAGTCTGCTTCATTGAACGAAGTTCCGAAGCTGGGTAGGAAAAGAGGCTTCCAAGGTCACTTTGCCTTGGTGTCTTCAAGAATAAATGAACAATGACCATGAGGATTCTGAGATTTCACCTGTAATTCTAAAGAAATCTGAGCAGGGCCTCTGCTTGCCAATGCTTTTCTATCACTCATGAGATACCTATTACCTATTTTCTATGAGATTACCTATTACTGAATTGCCCTTTATGTGACCAGTAACACACACCTTAAATCCCAGTGGCTTCAGCAATGGCTACAGATCAGTGTGGTAGTTCTCTTGGTCTGGATGGGGTTAGTCATTCTCATCTTCTTTCAGTTACATGTGATCTGTTGCTAATTTGGCAGGAACTAGCTGGTCTTGGGGAGCTTTCTTCACAAGTCTGGTGCTTGACTAGTTACTGGCTTTGTGGCTAGGTTTGACTGAGTCATGTGGTCATTCAGTAGGCTGCCCTGGACTTGACCACATAATAGTAAGTAGCTGGGGTCATGTGTAACTCAATCTTAAAAGGTCTTATTAATAAAAACAAACCCAGAGCCAGGTATTGGGGTGAACTCTGAAAGATCAGAGAGACAGAACTGGCCACAGCTAACCTCACCTTGTGCTGCAGGCCACAGGAATATATCATAAGAACTCAGCTGGTTATGGCAAAGTCACTACCTGGAGGAATCAGGGAATTCCTCCAGAGGAAGCCAAATCCCAAGGAGTTTTTGGTGTTACTTGGCTTGTTATTTATCAGCTGTCTTCTGTTATGAAAATCATGTGTGCCTTCATAGTTTTCCCAATTGACTTTCCCCTAAGAAGGGCCAACAGTGTGGACTGATCACTCTCTGGACATACACATTCCAGGTATTTGGAGAACAGCCTCAGGAAAGGCTTTCTCTGGAATCAGATTATCTCCCTTAGCCACTTTCAAGGACTACAGGAAACACCGCCCAAGTGGGCGCCTAACTTCCAAGGACTAACAATGATAACAGCCCACCTGCAAGTCTCCTGACTTAAATTCCACAAGGAGACACCGCCCAGGTGGGCACCCAACTTTCAAGGACTAACAGTGATAGCAGCCCACATACAAGTCTCCTAACGTAAGGTAAATTCCACAAGGGGACACCACCTAGGTCAGGTGGACATTAAGTCATAGCTTTATACAATTTAGCTCAGACCCTTCCTTCTTACAGCCTTACTAACTTTAGACCTCTCACTCCTTACCTAATCACTTCTAGGAATATTTAGATTTTTAACATTTTTTATCAAACACATTTTAGTTTATAGTTGTACACATAAGATCCCTCTTCTTAGATATTACCCGAATTTAGCCTTTAGTCAATTCATTAGTCACTTCCCCTTTGGGTTGCAAATGGTAGTTAACAACTATTGCCCCTTTGTGATTCTTATCACCCCTTCATTTGATCCTGATAGCGGACAATCACTGCCTGAGGAAGTTCAGGCTGGGTGTCCTGGGTGGAGGGGAGGATTGTGATTTTGGGGGGGATATATAACTGTAAAGCAAGAGACAATGTGGAGAATTAAAGTGAATGGACTAAAGAACTTTGTGTGCGAAGATTGATTCGCCGACCTTAAGAATAGATTCTCAGCTGGTTGATAGAGTCTTCCCCGGACTCTGGAAAGGAGACTATTAGGGGCTGAACCCCAATAGTCTCCGATAACCTTGCCAACTTCTCAGCCGATCCTGTTTCCTCAGACTGAAAGCCTCTGAGTCCTCACCCGAATGAATCTCAGCTGAACTGCTGCTATAAGCCTAAAAGCTTAACCAGGCCAAAAGGTTCTAGTTTCTGGTCCTCATGCCTTATATACCTTTCTGCTTCCTGCCATCACTTCCTGGGATTAAAGGCATGTGTCATCGTGCCTGGCTGTTTCCAGTGTGGCTTTGAACTCACAGAGATCCAGATGGATCTCTGCCTTCAGAATGCTAGGATTAAAGGTGTGTGCCACCATTTTCTGGCCTCTATATCTAGTGGCTGTTCTGTTCTCTGACCCCAGATAAGTTTTAGGGTGCACAATATATTGGGGAACACAGTATCACCACAGTCATATGTTGTTGGGGGTTTTTATTCTTGTTGGATGCTTATTATTTCTTATGAATGCTCAGCCTGAGCTTGACCTATTACTTGCCAGCTTTCCTTAACTTTAAATTAAACTGTCTATCTTTTGCATCTGGGCTTTTCCCATTCTTTTTCTTCTGTAAATCTCACTCTTACTCCATGGCATGCTGTGTAGGTGGGTGGCTGGCCCCTAGGTCCTCCTCCTTCTCTGGCTCCTTCTTCTTCACTCCTCCATCTCTTTTCTCCTCCCTCCTCTCAGATTTCTCCTTCTGTATATTTTTCTCTGCCTGCCAGCTTTGCCTGTCTCTTTCTCCTGCCTTGCTATTGGCCATTCAGTTCTTTATTAGACCAGTCAGGTGTTTTAGACAGGCAAAGTATCGCAGTTTCACAGAGTTAAACAAATTGCAACATAAACAAAAGTGACACAGTGTAAAATAATATTCCTCAACAGTCATTGAACATGAGTTTTGAAGCATGCAAGGCCTTTTGAGTCCAAGGTTTGCAAATCACAGGAAGTCAACCCTGCTGCAATCTGTGAGCCAAAGAAAGTTCCACAACCGGCTCTGAAGACAAGCAGTGGCAGATTCCACCTTCAATGAAGAGGCACAGCAGAAGGGTGCTGCAAGGCATGCCTGCTGGGCAAGAAGGCAATTATAACTATTTTTATAATTGGTGTTGGACATAGAACCCAGGCCTTTGACATGCTAAGCAATGGTTTACCATGAGCTGTATCCTCTGTGTGATTAGTAAACCTTCACGTTTCTATTTCAGGTAAAGATGCT
This sequence comes from Peromyscus attwateri, assembly GCA_902168425.1. Classification (NCBI taxonomy): domain Eukaryota; kingdom Metazoa; phylum Chordata; class Mammalia; order Rodentia; family Cricetidae; genus Peromyscus; species Peromyscus attwateri. The sequence goes on from CABHPP010132977.1 coordinate 38,973, forward strand.
CTCTCACTGGATTGAGAAGTGAGTACTTCTCAGAACATTTTTCTAAGGTATTTCTTTTGCTTCAAAAATTCCTTTCTTACTCATTTTGGCAGTTCAAATTTTGTCTCTCTTGCAAGGTCTGTCTTCAGAAAGCCTGAGTCCATGAGATCCTTCCCTTGCCCTTTGCAGGGCTAGCGGGGGAGGGGATGTGTTTTCTTACCCTTAAGGGGGTGAGATGCTGCCACCAACTCTATGAAGTCTATCAATTCTGAACCATTTGTGACCATAGGTATAGTTACATGCAATTGAAAACAATCTTTTTCATCTTAGTATATAAAATGACTGTAATTTAGGGTGATCGTTTTCTATTAAATTGAATCTGCTGTGATTTCTTCATTCACTTTGCTATAAAAGAAAACTGGTATTCAGGGTGACCTGCTTATAGCTTTACTGAAATTACCAAGCATGGCTTTTTTTGTGTGTGATTATCTTTACAGTTACCTTCTTTCCTAGGTTTTCTTCCAGACTCCAAGGTACACATTTTAAATTTTCTTTTCTTTTAATGTTTAGTATGTATGGGACATCTAACCACACCTTTACATTTCATAATTTAGGAAATAAAAACCATGCTGGATTTGCATTTGGTGCCTATCATTTCTGCTTTTGATATTATTGCACAGCTTTTGAAAACCGGGAGAGTACTTCCCTTTATTGTTTTGCTGCTCTCTTAGTTTGGTTTCTGTTGCTGTGATAAAACACCATGACCAAAAGCAAATTAGGGAAGAAAGGGTGTATTCATATTAAACTCTCAGGTCACAGTTCATCAGTAGGAGAAGTGAAGGCAGGAACCTGGATGTGGGAAGTGAAGCAGAGGCAATGGAGGAATGCTGCTCACTGGCTTGCTTGTAAAAGTCTGCTCAGTCTGCTTGTTTGTTCATGGCAGGGTCTCACAGTGTAGCCTTGGCTGGCCTGGAACTCATTATATGGACCAGGCTGGCCTTGAATTCCTAGACCCTCCTGCCTCTACTTCCAGAGTGCTGGGATTAAAGGCCTGGACCCACATGCCTAGCCCTCATACTGCTTTCTTATACAACCCAGGACCGCCAACCAAGGGGCTAGGTCCTCCCACATTAGTTGTCAAGAAAATGCCCCCAATAGACTTGCCTACAGGCCAAGCTGATGGAGGTGGTTTTTTTTTTTCCTCCGTTTAGCTTGTGTTGACAAAAAAAAAAAAAAAAATCTAACCAGAACAAATGCATAACTCCTAAATTCAACTGTGTGGATAATGCTTATAGTCAGTACATATAGCATTTAGAAAATAGATGTGTTATGAGACATCAGTTACAACTTGCATCTCAACTTAAACATGTCAATCTGTTTATCAGAGCTTCTAAATGGTCCTGTCCGTGAAAGAGCAAATCAATTTTATTCTCTAGGAGCTAGAAACAGAACAAGGTGTAGTGTAGTAGAAAGATTTCCTGTGTCCTACCCGGCCCACAGTTGGGACAAATCTCTCTCACCCAAAGTCCTGCAGCCGATTATAAAATAATCACTCAGAGGTTTAATATTAATTAAAAACTATATGGCTTATGGCTAAGAATTTTTGCTTGCTAGCTAGCTCTTTCATCTTAAATTAACCCGTTTCTATTAATCTGTGTATTGCCACGTGGCCATGGTGTTACCAGTCTGCTAGCATATTGCTCCTTGGGCAGCAGGCTGGCATCTCCTCTGCCTCTGACCTTTTTTTTTTTTTTTTTCAGTCTCTCTCTTGGATTTCCTGCCTCTATAACCTGACTCACCCTAGGCCAAAGCAGCTTCTTCATTAACCAGTCATAGCAACACATATTCACAGTGTACAGAAACACATCCCACAGCAGTGTAGCTAATGAGTCCAGAATATTTTCCTTCTGATAATGGGTTTTCCAGCTGATTCAAATGTTTTGAATGGTGTTGCAGTCTTTCGCACATTTTTACTGAAGCTGCAAAGACTTAGGGACTTTAATTCATGGACACCTATTTGGAAATGACAAGGTTGCTTAATAATCAGGAAGAAGTTCAATAATAAGTAAATATCAGAATGTCACACCAAAACAGACAAAACCATGCATACATGCCTATACATATTCATGAGCCTTACTGGTGACAGTGTTATTTTCTTTTTAAAATTTTTTTTTGAGATTTACGTGTGTGTGTGTGTGTGTGTGTGTGTGTGTGTGTGTGTGTGTGTGTTGGAGGACATTGGATCGCCTGGAGTGGAGTTACAGGTGGTTGTGAACTGCCAGATGTAGGTAGGTGCTGGCAAGTGAATTCTTCTCTTCTGTGAAAGCAGCAAGTGCTCTTAACTGCTGAGTCATCTCTCCAGCCTCAGAATAACATTTTAAATCCATAAAATAAACGATATGAGAT
>CABHPP010132978.1:0-21807 GCA_902168425.1 Peromyscus attwateri
GTTCTCCCGTGAAAATACTTTACCATAAGGATACCAGACAGATAACTGCACAGGGTAGAAGATGGGGGTGTTGCGTGCTTTAAAAAAGGAAGGGTGGCACCCTTTGCCAGCCTTTCCAATGAAACAAGGGTTTTGCTGAGTATATCAACTACAGGTCAAATGATGCACAATCATCCTAGCAAACGTCATCATGGTTTGGACCTGTTTAAAATGTACATGTTCTACTTCCTCTGCCTGTTCTTTAGATACTAGTTCTCGGAAGTAGTGAGAGGCTTACACATTTTAATAGAAAAACTGAATCAGTTACATCCAAAGCGAGGACGCTAAAACATAAGCCACTCTGAATGAAGTTTTAGGGACATCTATGATACCTCACCATTACAAGTTCTATAGTATTTTATATAAATTGCACAATCAAATCTTCCACCGTCGTGTTGCCGCGGCTCTTTCTACCTAAACCACTTCGAAAACATTGATTAAAATTGTGATTGAGCCAGCAGAGCACCGCCAGACAATGCAACGGCTGATAAGCACAGTGTATGTATGATCTCAGGAATTGATTGACTGTAGAATGCACAGAATGTGGAAAATGGAGATACCCGGGGACATTTTTACAGATGATTTTGCAACGGCTTTTGTTTCTTTCATCTGCCTTGAACTTATTCCACCCAGACACCAAGATAGATGATGATGCTTGAAGAAAACGGTGCTTCTAATAATTCCACATATCCTATCAGGACACTACAGAGAAGGCACAATGTAGCCATTTCTCTGAGCAATTGGTTCCGCGTCACTTGACAACAAGCATTGTAAGAACAGCACATTGCTCCGTGGTAGTGTCTAGGCTGAGGGGGCAATAGTTCACCAAATTGTTTCCCAAGGGCATACATTAAACCCCCAATTATTTACATAATGCCCACAATGTTATTAAAAATGATTAACATATGGAAAAAACAGAGATGATGCTATGAATAATATAAACAGTGGGCTATAAATACTAAATATATGTAAATGGATAGATTGCATTAACGTAAAAAAAACCTAAAAATTATTGTTTCCAGTTCTGGCATAAATTATGGCATGAACCATCATTTGACCTTATCTCAAATAAACCTGTCTTCACACTTTAAGTTGTTGGATGTATTAATATGTTTGTGATGTGTGTGTGGGGAGGTATACATAGGACATGACATGTGTGGAGCCGGGGACAATTTGTAAAGTTGGTTCTCTCCATCCTCCTTCACATGGGTTCTGGAGAGTGAACTCAGGTCGTCAGTACTATGTGGCAGAGCTTTTCCCTGCTGAACCATCTCAGCCACCTGACGTCCTTCTTAAATGCTACCTTTTGACTTAATTGCCTTGACTCACAAGATGATCTCAGTAAGTTTCCGTTAATCATAAACTAGAAACATCATTTTACAGTTGAGGACACTGGGTCTTACGACTGAATGACTTCACCAGGGTAACAATCTATACCTGGCCAGTTATAACTTGCACTTATGTCCAAGGCAAACTCTTGCTGATCAGGACAATGCTCCATCTGCATAAATCTGATAAAAGTTTCAGCCAAGACTCACAGAGGCTGCTGAGGAAAGCACTTTCTCACTAGGTAGGACCTCTGAAAGAAACATTAAACCTGATCATGGGTGGTCTGAGGATTCCCAATCTCTTGCTTAGCTCTCCTGAGCCCACTTCTCAAGGCTGGCCCATTGAGATGTGAACACAGTTTCTAATGGCTAAAGATCATCTACCAGAATGACCTTATAATGAATATCTAAACTCTCAATGGCTTCCAAAAGAACTGATTGTTCAAACCATCACCTGAAGATGGAACCTTCTCCCAGCCTCCATGGGAACGCAGAAGGCTGATTCACAGATGCTCCCTTGAGCAAACAAAGCCCCATGATTTTCACATGCTTTCTGTGCTTTTTCTCCTTACTCTACCGAACTCCTTATTCATCCCACTGTGTTAATTTTTCTCCCTTAAAAAAAAAAAAAGCTACCCATGTATAAGATGAATTGGAGTTCTGCTCACATTGGACATTTTCTGTATGACCTAGTGTGTCAGTGGTTAAAATCTTGTCCATGCCCATTTCAACTGTATCGATCTTTGATAGGCTCTTCTGGGTTTAGTGTGCCTTTGTACACCTAGGCATGTGCTGATGTGGTCTGAGCATCCATGGGGGAGAAAACATCTGGAAGCAAGCCAGAAAAGCCCTAGAACAGGCAGAAAACTGCAAGGCATTATTCTGCATATACACTCAGAGCTGTTTTTAAGTTTAGGGTTAAGAAAAGTCCCTAAAAATCAAGTGGAATACATACTATTGGTTAACATGGGCATTTAGCTATACCAAGAATAGTGAAAGATAGTAAAGGTATGAAATTTAATGTTTTCAACTACATCTATACATCTACACACATTAAATACCAACCAAGTGTCAACCATTGTGTTCAGTACTTTAAAACACACTATCCAATAGAAGGGAACTTCTTTCCAGGGAGCTCTTCGCTCCAGGTAGTAGGCAACAGTTAACAATGTTGAAGTAAACTTAAATTCTCTTGAGATCACACACCTACGAAGCACAACAGAATCTGAACACAGCCCCATTTGGTTTTCTTAAGACACTGCCCAATTATTAAGGGGTTGTGATAACACCTAGGATACGAAATGGTTCTAGAAGACTGTGAGGTCTCCATCTAACGCCTCGCCACCATCACGGCTGTAACTCATGGAAGGGCCACATTTTTAAAACACCGCATCATGAAACTATACTGCATTAACAGAGTAAGGAAAGGATAAGCAAAAAAGCCAAAACAGAGTTAGCATACGCTGGAAAAAAAACACCCCAATATTTATCAGTTTTCACTTGAAAAAAAATTGTTTTCCTTAGCAGCTGTGTACTGAAGTCGTTTCTAAAATTCTTTACCATGTATTTATGAAGCTATTCCCCAGTGGTTGCAGAGACAGCTCCCGTGAAATACTATTTTTTTTTTTAGGACAAACAGGACACTCCTAATTCTATATTGAGAACGGCATGTTGAACTGAATGTGTCACAAATGGAGAGCAACTGTATTAAATACATATCAAGACTGTATTAATTTTTCCATAAACAAACCACCCCAGCAAAGAGATTTTTAGAACAACTTCTTAATTAAACTGTGGAATAGGATGACATTATATTTCTTCCCCCAGACACACACACACAAGAATAAAGAAAGGTGATGAATTGGTTAAAATACACATAGAGGACAAGAAATAACTGCCCATTACACACACTGGAACAATGCCATTAGCTTCTCCTGAAACTTTTCACATCTAAAACTAGAAGCAAAAGGGCACAATTTTACCATGAGAGCCTTCAGCTGGTGTTTGGGTCTATTATAAAACTTTTTTTGTTTTTTTTTTTTTTACAGCAAATAAAATCATTCTTCAGACTTGTTTCCGGATACCTTAGTAACCAGCTCTGTCTCCCCACCGCCCACCCCCCTGGAGTTCTCAACACTTTTGCTGAAATACAAGGCTGAATTAATCTGGCCAGGTCTTTGGCTACAAACACTGCCTCTTCCCAATAATGCCCCTGAACTTCATGTGATTAAAATCCAGCATCTTAAAAGGCCCAGAACCAGCCTCTCATATGCACCCCTGGTGCACAAACTCTGTGCTGTGGCTGGCACCCATCTGAATCTCCACTGTTCAGATCAAGTCTGGTGTTTTTGCTCACACATTACCTCTTAAAGGTCAAAACTGCTGATAACATATAAATCTACAGCATTAAAAAAAAAAAAAAGCAAAGCAGGGAAAATCACTTTATCATGATCTTCACCCGTAAACCTGTTGTCTTTGTCTGTGTTGTGATTTATACAGAGAGAAAATTATTTTATCACAGTTCTAAAGAGTGAAATGTCAAGGATCCAGAGTAACAGCAGCAAGCCAAGAGCAGACTGCCTCCTGCAAGAATCCATTCATGCAGAAGCCCTCTTGGCCTGATTTCTCAAGGCTCTACTCTTAATATCATTATGCGAGCAACACCTAAGTTTTCAGACAATGCATGCAAAGCACAGCCTCCTCAGAAACCATTCTCGTTTAAATCAAACCAAGTTCTACCCCTCAGACACAAAGACTAAGCTGAATAAATGCTATACTACCACAACACAGCTGAGAGTTGTATAAGAATGGTAGTTACCATGCATTAAATAAATAGGCTGCCTCACCATAAAATTCACTTAGCCTCTGTGATTCAAGTGAGTCATCCCATGTTGCTTTCTATTTCCTGAGACCCTGGGCAACTTTTGTCTATTTTCCAAAAAGTTTTATTAGCATCTCTCCATTCACTTGGGTGCTTCCGACAATGCAGAAATTGTTACCAAAGGCTTTGTAAGTATTCATACGGATTCCACGACTCCCTCTCTTTTCTACAGGTTGCAAAGACTATGATTTAGAGCAATTGCACCGCATCTCTGAAATCAGTCACCCCTGGGGATAATGCTCCATCTTCACCTGCTAATCTCTGAAATACTTTTTCAAGTGGTGGCTAAGTCCAACTTTACAAACCGGAATCAAAGTGGAATAAATACATATAAGTAAAAGTAAATATAGGTTACAAAGAAAAGTAAGTAAATACAAGTGGAGTCAGATCACTTGAACATGTGAATGGAAGCCCCCCAACCCAGACCTCAAAGACAGTAATATGAGTGTCTTTTTTGACCTAACGTGGAATAGAACCATGTGATATGAAACGGCAAAATAGTCAAGATGTACATTCCACTTACTTGTGAAATGAACATTCTGGGGTTATACAAAGTAGGGCTTGCCTGCTGCATGGAATGTCACTAACAATATGTCTCAATTTACTTTCCCAAACACAAACCCTTTATCCTAAGTGACTTGAGAAGACTGTGGGGGAAACAGGCATCATTTATACTTTCCAGGAACAAAAGATGAAACAAATTTCAACGACACATAGGAAAAAGTCAAAATAACAAAGGCTAAGGGGGAGTCCAGAAAAAAAAGGAGTGTGCCCCAGGGAGCCACGCTAGCTGAACAAATTGTGAGCCTGTGTTCCCATCCCACACAAGCTGAGGCAATGCTGGACCCCAGGACCAAATCACATGTGCCCTCTTCTCACACATCCACAAACCCCAGGCAAGTACGCAAACAACCCCAAGAATGACAGCAGACCCTGAAGCCATCAGACTGTAAAGAAGGTTGTCTAGCTCAAAGCTGAAAATCAAATATGTGAGGTTTACTTAGTGGGCACAAAGGATCCGACATTGGAAAACTTCCCTGGGGATCAAAGAAGCATAAAAGTTAAGTCATTTTCCCAAGTCTCATATACAGTAGATAAGCCTATTGAGAACATTGTAAGCTATGCTAATTGGTTCAAGGGTTATATATCGCTTTTGTGGGCTCCAACTGAGCCTTCCAACACTGCAGTGAATTGTGGAGAAAGACAGTGTAATAAATCTATCTGAAACAAAACAGCATTCGGGTTTGAAAGATGCTAATGAGCTCCAGCGTTCCAACTGGAGCCCCCACTTCCCACCCCCACAGCATATTACTAACTCCCAAGTCTTCTCGAGCTGGCATGGAAAGAAGGCATTGGAAAATTCTCCAAATGCTCTTATTAATTCCTCCTTACAACTAATACTTTTAAAGTTAAGTCAAGTGTCATCTGAGATAGCAACACTAATTGAGTCATTTAGAAGGAAGGCACATTCTTCCACACAGAAAATATTAGGGATAAATTGCATTTGCATTGTGTCACTGGAAACTTTAATCAACATTAATTTAATAGTGCTTTCTAGAACATGTGAGTTTCAAAGTAAAAATGCGCTGAAACGTAAAAACAACAATTTTTTTTTTAATTAAAAATAAGTCTTAGTCAATTCTTAGGATAAACACTGAATGGGTTGTAAATAAATACGCTGAAAATAGGAAATATTTTATACATGGTAAATACTATTTGGAGGTCTTATTGAGTCCAAGACACACCTCATTATGTACAGTAGTGGTTTTCAAATTCACCAGCAGGCTTCATCTTACACAGATTTTACCACCTGAAAATCTGCATTCCTAACAGCTGTCCAAGGATGATGAAGGTAGCAATACCGTGGCCTTTGAAACCGGGCACAGCATTACGCAGATGCAACCCCAGCACCAAAAGGCAGCAGGATCGGGAGTTCAAGGCCATCCTCACACAGATAGCAAGGACGAGGCCAGGCTGAGTACATGACACCTTGATTCAAAAAAAAAAAAAGAAAGAAAGAAAGAAACTCCAGTGTATGAAATATCGAGGTTTGAATTTAAAGAAGTAGACAAGGAAACATTTGGGCTGGTTGTGGTGGGGGTAATCCCAGAATTCTGGAAGCTGAGGTAGCAGGATCTCAGGTTGCAGGCCAGAAGAAAAATAAGGGAACCAAAACACTCCTGTGCATGGGAGATAACCCAAGAACCGGAAATACGTAGCATGGGAACAGACATTGTCAGGCGTTGACTAGTTAGCTACTCATCAGATGAAAAGCCATAGAGAAAGCACAGGTAATGGTAAAACAGTCCTTAGCCATAGAACGAATGGTTAACCTAAGGCCAACACATGAATTCCCACACTGAATAACAAGTCCTACAACCTACCCAAGTAGGAGTTAAACTATTTATCATTAAAGAAAAAAAAAATTAATTAAAAGTGATGCCAAAGCTTTTCTTCCCGGTAAATGTCACCTTGGAAGGGAAGGGACTTCGTAACACCACTGCAGATAAATTTCCCAGGACCGTAGAAGGAGTTCCCTAACGTGTAGTCAGCTGTTTTAGAGTTAGAAGCCCTAAAATGTTAGTTCCTTCCACTAACGATGACTAAAGCTGGGGATGTATATAATCTTTTGACTGGCATTTGAAACATGAATCTTGGGGAGGTGTCCCTCCTCCAACCAGGGCAATCCGAACTCGGCTACTAGCAGCGAGCGGTGAGTGTCTTCAGTCCCTAGTATGTGGTGATGTTTTGTTTGTGCTCCCACAAATAAAGCTGGCCTGGAGATCAGAGTGCAGAGCTAGCCACTAGAGGCCAGGCAGTGGTGGCACACACCTTTAATCCCAGCAGTTGGGAGGTGGAGACAGGAAGTGACATGGCTGGGCAGAGAGAGGAGTATAAGGCAGGAAGAGACAGGAGCTCTGCTCCCTTTGGGCTGAGGAGTTCATAGAGGTAAGAACTAGTGGCTGGCTGCTCTGCTTCTCTGATCGTTCAGCTTTCACCCTGAGATTTGACTCCGGGTTTTTATTATTCAGACCAAATGGGATTTGTGCTACACTAGTACATGACCCAGCCCTCCACCTCACAGAGGGGATGCAGCCCCACTCCAGTTGCTCAGGGCTAGAAAGAGGTTCCTTCAACCGGCTCTCCCAAACTCCGGTTATGTAGAGTCCTACAACCCAGCAATTACTACACCATATTCCAAATATACCAAGAAGAAGGAGAATGAGCCAAGAAACAAAGACATGAATTTTTTTTTCAAGCACAGTGAATCTAGTTCAGCCATTTACTTCTTATGAGGAAAATCACCACCCACTTCTTCTAAAGGGAATTTACACCAGAAAAAAAAATACAATGAGAAGGACATTCAAACAGCACACCCCAGCCCACTGAAAACAAACAACAGGCAGTAGAGAAATCTCAAATCAAGACTCTAAAACAGGGTAAAGGAGGAAACCAACTCCTATGGAGGAAACTCTGCATCCCACCAACAAACACCTTTAAAGGATTTTTTTACTGTGTCTCTCTCTCTCTCTGTGTGTGTGTGTGTGTGTGTGTGTGTGTGTGTGTGTGTGTGTGTGTGTGTGTGCAGGTATCCATGGAGGGTGGAGAAGAGTTTTGGATCTCCTGAACTTGGAGTTACAATTCCTTGCAAGCCATCCAACATGCTTACTGGGAACCAAACTCGGGTGCTTGGAAGAGCAGCGAGCACTCACTCTTCAGTACCCAGCCATCTCTCTAACCTTAACAAACTCATTCTCTCTCCTCCCATCCCATCTCATCACAGACTCAAAATTACATTCAAGGAAAGACTAAGGAATCACATGCCCATCCATCGGCATCTGGGGATACTATTAACAAACAGGTCATGTTTCTCAAGTGTCCGGGTGATCAAGAGCTTATGCTGTTTCTTACCCCAGCAGAGAGTTGCTATCTCTACCTATCGGTGATGGCATTTCACTTCAAGTGAAATGTTGCTTATAACTCCATGGAAAGGAAACTTTACTGAGTGCATCTGCTCAGTGTTCATGTGGATAATTCATTACATTAAATCCTCGCTGGCCCTGTGTCTGCTTATTTTCCATTTGAAATATTTTTCTGACCACTGTAACATGTCTATACTTATTTGTTCTTCCCTCTTTATGACAGTCTCTAGAATTCAGCAGAGCCTGCATCTGTGCCCACAGGTTGCAATCCTTTGTCAATGACACTCTTTGGAATGATCGCGATTGCTTGGCAATGCCACACGCCTCCTACATCTGGTGGTTACAAGGCTAGAAAACTCATTTAACACGGCTTATCCCTCCACTTCTTAGCTGGTTTAAACAAAAGCAAAAGAAGCAAATCTAGAGGCTCAAGTAAATCATTTGGGGAAAAGAGATGCATTATCATCTCGAAAGAGCATACTTAAGTGAGCGAGGGACAGCTGGTGACAGAAATCTGGGACAGGCTTTCCCTTAAAGTCAATTTGGAACTCCTTGGTTCCCAAAGGAAAAGAAGAAAAGCAGCTCAGGGTTTCAGCACTATGGGAAGAGACAGAGCCAGGCTGAGACCTGAAGAGCAGGGGAGTGCTTCTGGTGACAACCTAAGATGGTGAAGATCAAATTACAGCCCAGTCTCCAGTGATGCTCCAGAGCCAGAATAAAGGATGGGGGCATGAGTTCTTGAAGGTGAAAATGGCTTGAGAAGGCTGTGGGAGGGAGAAAGGGAAGTAAGCTAGCCAGCAATTATTTTTTTCCCCTTCATATTAGCAAGAACACAACTAAGCAGATGAGAAAAAGGGTGGGCTGATGCTAACGAGACCACAAAGATGGTGGATTGCAGGCAAACAGGTTGCAAGCAGGTACAGGCAAAATAACACAGGCAAGAGAGGACTCTGGGGGGAAGAGTTACAATCCTAAAGTTGTCAACCCACCTGCCAATCAACCTCATTGGGCGCCTACTATTCCCTAGGCTACCAAAGGTGGCCCTAAAAATGGAAAGCCATGCATACATAAAAATCCAACTTAACATCAGTTTCGCTTATAGTTACATATAGATTAAAGGGTATATGAATTTTTAACATTCCCATTGAATTTACAAAAACACCATTATTTCCTTTATTCAGTAACAACAATACTAGGTGTCAGAAGTACTGTCTTGCCGTCCTTGGAGTCAAAGAACATCGCTATAATAAAGCCAAACCCCCGAATAGGAAGCTCAAAATACACATCCGAAATGTTACATTGCAGAATATCTATATCATTTCACATTGAAGATACAGCAACTCTAACTTTCTTTAAGGACACTCTGGATGGACTTTTCATGAGGAAATAATTCAAACATTAGAAATTGGAAAGTCTGCTCTCATCTTTTATCAATTGACACTTTTGGAAACTACACTATTACTTAAGATAGGAGGAGCACTGTCAAAGGGGAGTAAGACAAAATTAACAATAATACTTAGCCCACTGCTCCAGGAAGGCTATTGTACTGTATGGTAAAAGTTCCTACGCGGTTAAGAGAAATGCAAAAACACAAATTCATGCTGATAAGGTAAAATGGATTAGGTCAAAGATAATTGCAAAAGATGATTTTAAGAAATCTAAGAGAAGTCTGAGGAAGTATCCCAAGTACTAACACCAAGGGGGATCCTATAGGTTCATTTGCATATAAATGGATTCTGTGGTATTCAAACCCCTGGATGAAGCAAGCCTGAACACCAGCATTCTTTAACTCCCCCCTTTCCAAACCAGAAACAGTTAAAACAGCCAAGAAGTTCTCATACATAGAATGAAATACAATTCATGAAATGTGTCTAATGATCGTTTATAAATAAGATTCCTCACCCATCTCACCCTACCGACAACACTGGAGGAAAAAATAAAATAAGCCCCAGACTACAGAAAATAGCAGAAACCACCTAAGGACACTGTAAATATAAAAACACGAAAACAGTTTTAGTCATTGGTACTGAGAAGGACAAGGACAACATGCAGCCCCACACCTCAAGCCCACATGACATTTGTTAGAATCAACTGCCTGATCGAGCTCACTGAGCAAACACAACAATGGGAGTGCTAAATGCAAATTGCATTTGCTATACTGTCTTCCGTGGCGTGATGAAGACAAATACAGCAAATTAAGCACTTTTCATTTTTTCTACCTTGTAATAGGAAAATAGGTATGCATGAGAGACTCGCTTTGAAATGTTATACATAAAACAACGATAGCACAAATGATGAGTCAGAATGCTCTCACAAAGAAAATAAAACAACTTCTCTAACAGCATTCCTGGGTGCTGGAGCTGTTTCCCTGGCAAGGTATTAGGAAGAGTCTAAGAAAAAAAATCTCTCCCATGAGCAGCTCTCAGGGGCTCAAGAATCTCTGCTTAAAGACTCCAGTCCCAGACACTACTGGAGAAAAGGAGCTGCGGTGAGCAATACCCCGAATCAAAAACCTCCAGGTAGAGGACAGTCTGTTTATACATGTTAAGATTAACTCATTACCAGTATTTCAAAATACTGGCAGATCGATATTCTTATAAAGAATGGCAGCCAGAGAAAATTTCCCAAGTACAAATTGAAGGAAATTAATACAGCATCATCCCTGGTCTCCATGTGAACATGAATAGCGTGACTATAATAAAAGGAATCTGATTCCTCACTTCTACCCAGAGAATGACTGGAATTTCTGAGAAAAATAGAGTCCTACACCTTGTCCCCTTCTTCTTGATTGCAGCATACTGATATTTAAACAGGGAGAGTGTGCAGACTTCCCTCTACAGATCATGTGGAAGTTGTGTGAAGGTTACAATTTCTCACTAGACTGTAATTCCTTCCCAGATAAAAACTCAGGGGTGGAAATGGTCCTTTGTGTTTCTCCTGACTCTCTACACACAGGTAGATTGGTACATGAACTGATTTAGTGCTTCTTGATGAAAAGGGAACCAACGACTGGAACACAGAAAAATCAAGGAAAAAAAAGATATTAGCCAGACAAGAACCGAGGAGCTTCTTGGCAGGCCAGTCTTCTGCATTATTTATACCTAATGAAAAACATTTCAAGATAGTCATTACTGTGAGCAGAAGCTGTGAAGAAGGCTACAAACTCAAAGAAAAGGTGATACAGCAAGTGGCCTTTGTCAATAAGAAGTTCAGCGTTTCCTAAAGTTGACTCAGGGACCTAAACTTCTACTCAATGCATTTGTCTGATCAAATAGTAAATAAAACCTGCAGAAATGAACCAAGTCCTCTAAAGACCAGGAATAAGTTCTAAGTTAGGGTCTCTGGAATCAAGAAGATTGGAGAATTCAAAAGTAGTCAATGAAATCAGGCCTCAAGTGCACAAAGCAGTCTTCACAATAAGAGACTGTCATTTTCAACTTCAATATCAGTCTTCCCACTCAAAAGGCATTTGGGGATTGCAAAATTACAGACAAACTGTAACTAGTGTTTAAGGTGAAAGCCAGGGCTCTGGCAGGCCCAACAAGCTCAGCTCACCCACGTGTCCCCAATACCCTGAAGAGCAATGCTAAAGAACAGACAGATGTATTCAATGTGGCTACATTGAGAAGATCAGAAAAGGGGGCCCAGTGACCCCAAGTCCATCTTCAGTATACAAAATGAACTTTAGGTTTAAACAAACTAAGAACTTGGAAAGGAGGCAAAGGGCACGATTTTGTTGTTGTTGTTTTGTTTTGTTTTTCAAGACAGAGTTTCACTTTGTAACAGCTCTAGCCTTTATGGAACTCTGTGGAAGAGGCTTGCCTCAAACTCACAGAGATCCACCTGTCTTTGCCTCCCAAGTGCTGGGATTAAAGGCGTGTGCCACCACCACGGACCAAGGTGTGCGGTTCTCATGCATTCTTGGTCCAGGTATGGTCAGGCAATCAATGTCTCAGTTCTGATCCAATAAAGTGGTGGAAACAAGCCCTTGTCACCGTCATAGGGAGATGGATCACTCTGGCTCTAGAGAGATGGTTACTTTTGTGCTGTGCGGCATCTTCACCATCATCTGAGGGACAGTGTGTCCTAGAAAGGCTTGTTGGTACTAAAATCCAACGTGAGCGTAGGTTTAGGAAAATGATTTATCTCTGGGCCTTCAGCCTTGGAGGGGGGGATTAAATAATTCAGACACATAGATTAACATGTAGATATGCAGATGTAAAAAGGTGAACCAAGTGCAGGAGACAAAGAAGGAAGGTAGAGGTGCTAGATCTTTATCCCAGGTTTAGTTACCTTGTGGGCAAAATGATGAGTCAATGTCTTAAGTGCCTGCCCCACCATGGAAAGTCTGCTTTACTCATGCAGTACAATAGTCAGAAATGCATACACGTAATATATATGTGTGCATGCGCATACATATGCACTTATATACAAAACCACAAGTATTGCTTTTATAAAGAACTTTTGTGTACCTGAGAGTGAACTAAATCCATCAGAATGAACAGTTCTCTCTATCAAACCAATAAGTCATAAATTTTCAACAGTTTTAAGCTTGTGGTGCATGTTAACAATTGAGTTTCAAATTTTCCAAAAACCGTGTAGAAAACGATACCAATAAAGATAAACAATGAACTGTCTTAAGAAAAAGAGTTCTAAAGCATAAGTAATAACAATTCAAAATAATTTAGAAGATTCCTTCACTTCACGATATTTTTTTTTATCCAAATGTAAAACAGATTTTATAAAAGGTATTTTCCTGTTTCAAAAGAAAGAGGTTAACTGCCGCCAATAAGGCAAGTTAAACAAAGTAACTGATCCCAAGGGATACAGGAAAGCTCAGACCTAAATAAAACATGGAGAAATCCCTTCCAGTAGCATTTTGCAACTCTGATGAAACCAAAGCAAACCAGAATTTTCTCCTCAAAATCTGCCTCAGCTAATGTTTTGATACTTAGAAAAATCCTCCCCAAACCCTAAAGACAACCTCAAAAACAAAACTCAGTTCTTCTTACTGATGTGAATCACTATGAATCTCCCAAATTGCTGCCTCATAAAAGAAGCAAAATCTCCAAAAAGATAGGACAAACTTCTTCCCCTTGGTGCCAAGTAATAGCCCTCAATTACGCACTCTTATTATTCCCAACTGGATGTTCAAGAAAAAGGAGAAAGAAAAAAAAAAGACATAAAAATTACAACCTAGGCTATTTTCTGAATACACTCTCCAAACAGCTGGATCAGAATATAAAAATAAAAAAAAAAACAATGAAGAGAATCAATGGTGTGCAGGAAGCCTCAGGGCAGAATCGAGTAACAAGGCAGATTCTCCACGGAGGAAATGAATATGTCGTTAACTCTCCTTGAGTATAGGCTGGGAAAATTAAAAAACAAAGACACCAAAGGCTGAAGAACAGAATTACTCTGATCAAACACTAACAACCTCTCCACATTTCCTATCCACTTTCTGACGTCCCGATGAAAGTTAAGGGAATCCAGCCCTGGCCTACAGCTAGAGGTAGCCTTATGTTAAATGCCGAAGAGAAAGCCCAGAACCCTGTTTCCGTTAGCCTCTGGCAATAAAATAGGAGAACATGGTGCAGAATCAAATATTGTCCTGTATTAACTTTCTTTTCTTTTGTGGGGTTTTTGTTTTGTTTTGTTTTATTTTGTTTTGTTTTTTAAGACAGGGTTTCTCTATGTAACTCACTCTATAAACCAGGCTGGCCTTGAACTCAGAGACCTCCCTGCCTCTGCCTCCCAAGTACTAGGATTAAAGGTGTATGCCACGACCACCTGGCTCCTCTCTTAACTTTTTGACAGCTTTGAAAACCAATGTTATCAAGTCCTGGGGACAGAGCAGGCATATGACACCTAGCACTTCGCTTCACTTGTAAACTTTGTCAACTTCACATACCTCTCCCACTTTCAAAGAACACAGGCCCTCCTGTGACGTAGCCCATGCTCTCCAGGCTACAGTTGCTAGCACATGCCTTTACAGGGAGTTTCCGTGCCCCAAAGAGAAGGAGTTGATGCCAGGTAATCAATTGAGGTACCACTTTTGTTTGGTATATCATTGGTTTTGTTTCCGTTTTTTTGTAGTAGTATATAAAAAAATATTACTACAGTTTGGTCGCCACCCAAATTTGCATCCTCCTCCTGCATCCTGCTCTGTAAATGGTCGAGCACTGTTAGCAACACCTCAGTTATCACAGCCTGGTGACACAGTAGAAGGACAGAGGTGTACTCCTAGTACAGTTAGGATTGGAGAGGGCCAGCTGAGGCTAGTGGCTGCCTTAGACAGGACCATTTCTCCTCTACTTCCCTTCCATCAGAAGCTTAAACCTGAAAACAAAAATCACTCCTCGTATTCTGTAGCATATCTATGAAAACTGCACATACAGAGTATCAGCAAGGCCCGGGAACAAAAGTCATCTCCTTGAGGATCCTACAACTGGGTGGGAAAAAAAAAAGTAAATTCTACAGTTAATGGCAGTTTGATAGTGAGCTCTTTCCACTTAGATTTCTACTTAATTATTCTCCTGACCGATCAAAAGCATTGATGAAATCCTAAAAATCCTCTGCTTAGGAGGACAGGCATTCAGATATAAACAAAATTCAGTGACCCACTAAAGAAAGTCACAACTACACACTAAACATGGTTGTGGGGATAATCTTTTTGTACACTGTGTGAAGATGTGTCTCTGTCTTCCCTTACCTGCCTAAGGCCCCTCTGATTGGCTTAACAAAGAGATGAACAGCCAATAGCTAGGCAGGAGAGGATAGGCGGGACTTCAAGGCAGAGATTGGAACTCTGGGCAAGAATCTGAGGTGGGAGATTCACCAGCTAAACATGGAAGAAGTCAGGCATAGGGTACAGAGGAGAAGTAAAGAAGCACATGGCAGAATGTAGATTAATACAAACAGGTTAATTTCAGTTTGAAGAGCTAGTTGGGAACAAGCCTAAGCTAAGGCCAAACTTTTATACTTCAGAAGTCTCCATGTCACTATTTGGGAGCTGGCAGTCCAAAGAAAGACCTGTTACACATGGTTTTACTTGCTGGGTTATAAATCTCCTAGTTTCCAATCAGTGGTAACAAGATGTTTGCCTCCATCCAGTTCCTTCATGCTTATGTGTAAAAGAAAGATGAAGAGTACTAAAAAAAGACAAGAGAGGACAAGGAAGAGCCCTTCAAAGTACTTAAAGCTGATCTGACCACCTCCATCTATCTGTCTTTGTCTTTTTCCACACACTCACATGCACAGGTACCTACACACATCCACATAACCAACTTCTTAGAGAAAGAACTATGAAAAGAATTAAAGTCTGAAACATAGAAATGGCTAATCTTCTAATACTGTGTATTGCTTTAAGGACTTTTATTAAATAGCCAATCTTACTTGCTTTCTAGTACCTATTAATCCCAACCCCAAGACCAGGAAGCTATTTAAATGAATTCAGTTCTGAGCTCATTTGATCTTATTGGAACACTTCTAATCAAAAATTCTAATATACTCCATTTTCATTGTTGAAAATACATAAACAAGTATATCAAGCCAAGTATCCTATCACCACAAGATTTATTACACCCATGAAAGACAAAATGAAGGCATTCTCCCCATAAACTCCACAAACCGTTATGTAAAAAGGATGTGTAATATGTTTGCTAATTTCTCTGCAGTAAATGTGCCACACATC
Source organism: Peromyscus attwateri (assembly GCA_902168425.1). Classification (NCBI taxonomy): domain Eukaryota; kingdom Metazoa; phylum Chordata; class Mammalia; order Rodentia; family Cricetidae; genus Peromyscus; species Peromyscus attwateri. The sequence continues at coordinate 15,865 of CABHPP010132978.1, forward strand.
AAAATTAAAAATGAAGCTGCTTAGAAATTACTCAGGATTGAAAGCTGCATGATGAGGTTCAGTATTCTAACACTACTAGCTACTACAAACACTGTTAGCATTGAGACATTCACACTGGCCTGCTCTCAGGGACCTAGCAGGACATGTCAGCAGCAGCGGCCAAGATGTGGCGCTGTAGCTATCATAGTAAGTAGAGCTGCATAAGCATGTGCCACATCCCCTTATAAAGGCAAGCCTGCTGTGGGATGTTCTGTATGGCAAATGTGTTGCTAATAAAACACTGATTGGCCAGTGGCTAGGCAGGAAGTATAGGCGGGACTAACAGAGAGAATTAAAAGAGCAGGAAGGCAGAAGGAGACACAGCCAGCCGCCGCCAGGATAAGCAGCATGTAAAGATGCCGGTAAGCCACGAGCCATGTGGCAAGGTATAAATTTATAGAAATGGATTAATTTAAGCTATAAGAACAGTTAGCAAGAAGCCTGCCACAGCCATACAGTTTGTAAGCAATATAAGTCTCTGTGTTTACTTGGTTGGGTCTGAGCGGCTGTGGGACTGGCAGGTGAGAGAGATTTGTCCTGACTGTGGGCCAGGCAGGAAAACACTAGCTACACAAGCCCTTCTTGCCTCTCTCTCTTTCCTTCTGCTCTCACTCAGAGGTCACTCTGAACCTCCCCCCCCCCATGTGAGCTCTGTTGCATGGTGTGACTTGGTGGTACCCCTTGGCTCTAACCCACCAAGGTAGCCCTCTACGGCTAAACTATTACACACGCTGTACTTGTTTATGAAGAATAAAGAAGATCAATGTCAACAAAGAGAAGATGGCTTTCCAGTGGTGTCCCCCTTTCAAGAGACTGTGCAGTGCAGCGGTGACTATCCTGAGCCCCTAAAGGTGTTATTTTAGAATGCAGCTCCATGAGCAGTTCTTCTCATGAGAGAGCATAAAGCCTCTTGCACTAGCTTTGGCTAACATCGAATTAGAATGGCAGGAAGAAAGAGGATCTGTACAGTACTGATCCCCCATTACCCCAGATCCAGGAAGACCAACAAAGCTTTCATCCAAAATGTTGATAAAATTCCACAGAAATGAGAGAAAGCTGGAAATCAAAGGACATCATGTATTAAAGGGCCACAGAATTTCACTGTTGCTTTTGATCCATTAGTTCACTCAAACAGCAATAATGACCACATAAATAATTTCTAAACTTGGAGCCATTTCAGCTGCCCTGTGTGTTTTAACATCCCTATTGGAGCTTTATTCACAGTGGGAAGGATGCCTGAGATGACCTGTTTCAGACCCCAAAGTCAAGAACTAAAGCAATTCCAAAGAGCATCCAACCATCACCAAACAGCATCCAGGTCAAAACTCAGTTCTTCATTGTTTATTTATTTATGTTAATGATGTGATTATTACATATTTCTCAATAAAAAGAAACGTGAAGAGGCTATTCTCTGGGGCCCGGAGGTCTTCAATCTTACCGCTTCAGTCTAAGACCACCAGTGTGGTCTTTGGAGAGAGCCCTGCTTTCGAAAGCATGCAGTTGTAAACAGCAACTGGTTGAAGGCCTAATTAGCATTAAACAGGCCCCAGGAATGAACAGCAGGATGACAGGGGTCACTACACTAAGGAGGGGGGTCAAGCTGCCAGAGCCCAGAAGTACAATGCCCAAGGTACCCATGCAAATTAGAGAAGCAGTTGAGGCTTGTAAAGATGAGCTGCAGGCCTAAACCCCTCAATCTCCCTTCCATTTTCTTCTCCTAAAGAAAGGAGAAAAAGGAAAGAAAAGAAAGAAAGGAAAACCAAATGGCCTACTTCTTCAGTGCAGCATGATATGCAATTAGTAATCACTTTTGTCCTAGAGAAGCAAAAAAAAAAAAAAAAAAAAAAAAAGGCAGCTAAGAACATCGCAATGGCAACCACAAAGAATTACAGACTACAATTAGCATCTCTGTGTTAGGAAGGGCAGCGGTTTTCTCCCACCATATCCCAGTACTTCCACCACAAAAAAGAAATCTGTACAACCAGTGCCAACTTGTTAATTTTTTTCCATTGAGAAAAATAATAAAAGAGCGAACTGCACACACATCCTCTATTCAAGTGTGACAAAGAGCCCTTTTCTCAAGACGGGCTCAAGGACTGCTGTTTTTTTTTTTTCCTTTCTCCCAGCAATAAAACTCCTGCCTTCATCGCCCTGCAAGATAATGGCAGAAATTGGATTTGGAAAAGTTGGCGGGAATATTTTCAGAGTTTGGAACCTTATTAACTTTGGTTTGATCATCAACCCCAACTCACTGTCCTGTTTTTGCTGTTTGTTTGCTTGTGTCTATCGCATTAGGTTGTGTCCAAAGTTGGCCAATTTTTCACCTTTCCTGAAGGTGAAAAAGACGATTATGATAGTTACATTCAAGTTATTTAAGTCAAAATATTTAAAACTGCAAAGGCAATATTTTTCTGCGATAACTCAAAAGGAGAAAGCAATTGGAGGTACTCAAAATAAAATCTAACATTCATGATCCTGGTTTCACCTTGCAAAATAGAAACTGTCTTTGTAGCAAAAATCCAAGATACAAGCCAATGAGACCACAACTTGAGAACAACAATGTTCGTACCTGGGACACCTACTAACTCTACCTTTAAAAATCTAAAAATACCAGCATATTGGGAGATACACAGTAAAAAAAGGAAAATAAATTTTTCTTTAAATATTTAAATATTTGGTTCCATTCCTATGCTCCCAGTTGTCTTTACAATTTGCCCCTGGGAATATGAATTCAACTTGATCACAAAACTGAAAGTGTTAGCTCCAGTTTCTCATAGGTCAACAACATATTTTCCATTTACATTTCACAACAACAAAAAAAAAACATAAGTGAAACACATTTCTTAATTTTTCTCTGTCAGATCCTGCCTGAAGTAAAAGCCAACTCTTAACTTCTCTTACATGATGGTAAGCTGGGGGTCTATCGTATCACAGATAACACACCCCACTCATATGGGCATGCAAATACTGCACATTGTAACCTGCACAAAAGAGGTGCTTCCTGCTGCCACACAGCAACATGGTTGTTACATATTCCATGAAAATTAACACAGTGCTATGCACTCCATGTTTTGCACAGAAAGGAGGAAAAAAAAGATGTTATCATTGTTCACTCGAAGCTAGAAAAACTATTTATTCTTAGACGTTGCCGAATTCAATTAAACTCACTTAAAAATGAGAAGTAAGAAAGATTAGTTCACTCTTAGACTGTCCAAGGAAGCCAGCAAGCCGCAATTCCCTATTAAATGCTAAAGGGAAGGGTTTCCCAACCAGAACCCAATATGCAATTTAGATTAATAATAATCAATCATACAGTGGGCAAAGAAGTGCTAAAAGACAGAGAAAAGATTAAGAACAAACAGTTAGAAAAAAATTGCCCCTGTAATCTAAATATTTACAAATAAATGGTACTGAAAAGAAGCTAGGAAACAGTCATCCTTAAAGGCTCACTTAAAGTAATACTGTAACTAAGAGGTCCTATCAGTGCCCCAAGGAACAAGACCATGAATAACCTTGTGAAAGGGTCCTATCTACTGTCCCAACTTCAGGTCACCCTCCACTTGTTAGTTCACAATTTTTAAAACACCTAGATAGTAATCCTGAATTATACTGATAGGTTTTACAAAGTTCAGCTGCTCCCAAAATATCAAATTTTTCACAGTAAATGTAAGTTCCTTACATGGAAAGCCTTGTCATATGAAACTTTCTCATGTGCTATCTTTCATAAGTAACTACATTAGAATTATCTATTTAATAGATCCTATTTAATAACTGACAACAGTTGCCTAAATACTTCAGTTATCTCTCCATCATCTACTGGATGGGTATCTGTGTTGGTTATTTGAGGCGCTCTTACCCTCCGAGGAAATGTCACGAAACACGACAGAATCCACTAACAAGAGTTTTATTAAGATAAGGGAAAAGGACAGATGTGCACAGGCCTGTGGAAAAGACACATGAGTAAAGATGGAGCCGAAAATCATGGCGCTGGCTTATAAAGGCTGGGCTGCACCTACACACACAGGCCCATGTGGCTATTCCACGCCCGCATGCACGTAGATCACATGGTTGCCCTGCAGGCTTTATGCAACCATGCAAAGCCACGGGGTCCTGGTCACGGGAGATGCTTTGACCTGGAAATGACTAGGCGGAGGTGACTAGATTCCACCGGGCATGCACAACCATGCCCAACCGTGGGGGCGTGTTGTGAAACCATATCAATCTGGCCTTCTCAACCTCCCCCTCCTTGGTTCCTCCCATCCATCACCATCCAGCACTGTAACCATTTTAAACCTATTGATATTTTCTATTCTGCCAGAAGATCAGGATTCCCTGGCTTTTCATACATGAGACTCTAGTTGAATGTCCTTCTTTGCCGTATTGCTTGATCAGAAAACAACTCAGCCATTAAGCATCAGCCAGTGTAAGAATTCCTAATTGACAGACAAGCCCAATAAAAGAAACCATCCGGAGTGACCTTTAGCAAGATGAAGAAGGGAAAAGATGCTGAGGGGAACAAACAGCTCAATATTTAAATTTCCTAAGTGTCCATCACAGATCATTGCAAGGTTGGGGAATAAGGGAATGTAATAAGATAGCTTTCATTAAGTTACGTAGAATATTGCAGGGGTGCTATTGTTGCATATTACTAGGAAAAACCTAGTGCAACTTGACCAAAAGTACAAGATGTGATGACAAAACTATATATTGTTTTACAACAAAAAGTCAACCTCCATCATCAAATGCAATCCTTCTATTGCTAAAAAGGATGAATGATGATTCTTTTTCTTTTCCAATTTGCTAAAAATAAAATTGAATCACGTGTTTACATAACTAGTACTAATGGTGGGTCCCACACAGGAATTTATGGGGTCATCACAACTCATTATCACTTTCTCTGAGGCAGAGAACACAGGAGGGAGAGGGGGCCTTAGTAAAAGCTTGGAGGAATGGGAAGCATCAGGACAGGCAGGGCAAAGCAGGGAGAAAGGCTGTCATGCTAATAACACAACAAAAGCAATGTGCCAGCCACTGAAGGTGTGGACCCGCAAAAGCAAAAGGTCAGCATGGGACTGAGAAATGAAGCCCCTGCACAGAGAGAAGAAAGCCACAAAGAGGCATCTGAAGAAAGAGAACGGGAAATTTGCTACGAGAAGTCCGCAAACAAGAGAGAAACAACTGGAAAGAATGTGAGAAAGACACTGTATATATTAGTTAGGACAGGTCATTGGGACATCCTCACTAGTGTGCAGTGTGTGCTGGCTCACACCTGAGATCTCTGTACTCGAGAGGCTGACCCAGCCAGAAGTCTGTGAATGCCACAGGCCTGGGCTATATGGAAAGATCAAACCCAGAATGCATGACAGAATGCAAACCTAGAAATGAACGACTCTCAGCACTCAAAGGACTAAATAGGACCACGAGTTCAAGGCCAGCCTGGGCTCCACAGCAAGATTCTATATCAAAAAGCAGAAATAAAATAAGACATATGTACTATTCCATATGCAACATGGGAGAGCTGGATGTCATCTGCAATCTCAACCCTCAAGGGACTGAAGCAAAGGCATTGGCAGGACCATTTTCAGTCTTCTGTAAGATGGCTCACCAAAACAAAAATTCATCCTCTAGAGAGTTATTTTAGAAAGCACAAACAATAAGAAGGAGCATTTGTCCTATATTTCATTTTCATCCCTTTGTTTCAGCAGAAATGTTTTAAAAAGAAAAAATACCTAGAGCTGATTCCAATAACCAACCAGGTTTGCTACTGATTTCAATGGGGAGATCCATTGTGCCTACTTTCCCAAGGCAAGCAGATCCATTCATGCTATTCTGATTTGGTTATTATGTCCTCTCCTACCCTCAAGTGTTCCATATTCAACAACAAATAATAAATTTATCCTAACT
>CABHPP010132978.1:32459-54240 GCA_902168425.1 Peromyscus attwateri
ACACAGAGAGAGAGAGAGAGAGAGAGAGAGAGAGAGAGAGAGAGAGAGAGAGGAGACAGAGACAGAGAGAAACACATATCAAACAGGAACAGAGAAAAAGAGTAGTAAGTTGTGGGGGACCAGCTCCCACATTTATTTACCCCAGGGACCCTTGAGGAATGAGAGATAAGATACTTAGGTAGAAATAAAGAGGGGAGAGAAACAGAGAGAAATGCAGGATAACCTTGGATGGGCCTGGATCCTTATCCACTGGCCCAGAACTTTATTCCAAAGGGCTTTTCATAACAATGCCAAGGGGAGGGGCAAAGGACCTCCCCCTTGCTAGATACAGTCAAGTGTAGACCCTTCCAAACACCTGGTACTCAGGCCTGTGGTGCAATCAACCTCTTATGCAGTCCTGCTAGGTAAAGCCACTAGGAAACCTAGGTGGGCTCCAACAGTAAGTAAAATTGAAAAATACCATCCCTAAAAGAAGGTATTGATGCTCTTACAGTAATCAATGAATGAACGAGGTAATATATGCTTGTGTTCCTTTTAAATTTAAGGTGGTTATTAATAGAAGATTTTTAAACATGCCTTCCTCTTCCTCTTCCTCTTAACTTTAAAATAGTAATCCAGAAAAAAATATAGAAAGCATGATGAGAGTGAAAAAGCATATAGATTATACTTTGAAAGGAGGAGAAAATACAGACAAAAAACAAGGGGGACATACTGAACCATGCCAAGGCAGCACCAAGCATCTGTCCACATTATGACACACCAGCATCTATGAAGTAAGCCTAGCTCCTAAATTACAGATTTAAAAATATGTAAATGAAAGATTTCATGAATATATATGTATATATACATATAAATATGTACATATGTATGTAGGACAAGCAAGATGGCTCAATATGTAAAGGTGCTTACCACCATGCCTGATGACCTGAGTTCCATCCCCTGGTCTCAGATGGTAGAAGAGAATCAAGTCTCTAAAGTAAAGCTCTAACCTGTACACACACACACACACACACACACACACACACACACACACACACACACGAGGGCAGGGGGAATCAGGGGAGAAAATAAAAAGCATAATGACTCAACTATCACTGGTAGAGTCCAAGGACTGTGCATGGGAAGCCAGCCCTCCAGTAATTCTGGTGTCTGTTCCAATAACAAACTTTTGAGGATTTGAGAAAATGTTTTATTCCTCAGCTTAGGTCTATCAAAGACAAATAGGGGACATAAAGCAACAAGATGACAAAGATTTTTGAATAATAAAACGTTACCTACTGTTATATCTTAGCAAATTGTCAAGATTCAAAGACATGAATGAGTCTGGGGGGCACGGAAAAATGTAAAGAAAAGAAGTTAATGAGTTAGAGGGGGAAAAAAACTGAAAAGATCTATTGCCACAAAAGCAATAAGGAGTTGTCAATGAAATTCTTTCTGAAGAGAAGTGGGCCAACGTGGTTACATAGATAAATTCATGAAAACCCAAGGGATAGATATTCTGTCATATAAAATGTCTCAGAAAACATAAAAGCATCCCAAATCATCTTATGATGCTAACATAATCCAGAAAACATAGCCCGAGAAAAGAAAACTAAAACCTAATATCATTCATGAACTCAGCTACAGAAATCCCAAAAACTCACAAAAAGATCCCACCAGGTATACATATATCATGCTGTATTTATGTTAGTTTTATTTTCTTGTGTAAAATTCATTTAGGTACAGGAACATCATTCACATAATGTGAGTCAAAGCATTCTTGTTGGGGAGGAGAGAAGAAGTATTAGATAGAAATATAGGCCTAGACTGGGAGAAAGACAGAGACACAGAATAGCTTTGGGAGGGCCCTGGGTCAATGCCCAGCTGCCCAGAGTTTTATTCTAATGGGCTTTTTATTTACTACCAAGGAGAGAGTCAAAAGACCTCCCTCTTTCAAGATCAAAGCACAATGTACAGCCAAGTGTAGACCCTTCAAAACACCTGGTATCCATGCCCTGGACAAATCATCCTATTATACAGCCCTGCTGGGTAAAGCAAGCTCAGACTTTCTGACCTTGAGTAAGACCTTACTAGGGAGCCTCTGTGGGCTTCCCCAGCATAACTCTTTACATCAATGTGTGAAAGCCAAAAAGCACATGGGTAGCTAGACAGCTATTCATACATTTCTTTTAAATGGAAGTTCTATTAGAAGGCAGAGGAATGAACTCATGAATTTATCTTTGCTTTCCGACAAACTCTGACTGAACATTTATTAAGGGTGTTTTGCTTTGTGTTTTTTGAGACAAGGGCTATTTAGGCCACGCCTGCCTGGAGTTCACCCCTCATTTGGTAACCCAGGCTGGCCTTGAACTCATGTCTCTGCTGCCTCTGCCTCCCAAGTGTTGGGATTATAGGTACGTACCACAAAACCCAAACAAGGAAGGAATATTTTTTTAAGGAGTTTGAGCACTTCAGCTTTGTTTAAAGACCAAACTCTGTGCACTCTTTGTAGGTGTAACCGTCTTATTAAATAAGAAACACAGAGCCAATGCAAAGATGAAAGCCCAAGAGGTCAGAGCCAAGAGCCTTACCCTTCACTGTAGCAGCTACTCATGGTACCTTTTAGTAAACTGAGCGCCTTCCCAGTGTTCAACTCATTCAATAAAGGAGCATCAAGTATTCAGTCTGCATTACACAACATGATGGATGTTGCTAATTTCTCTTTAAAATAGAGACCTTGTCATAGTAGTCATCACTGTCTCATCCTGGCCACACCCCTATCACTGTCTCATCCTGGCCACACCCCTACCCCTCCTTCAACACTTCCCCTCCACAAGCGCACATTCACACCAAAATGGAAGAAACTGGAACAAAAGGAAAAGAAGAGAAAATCTATTTATTAAAAGAGAGAGCTCACCTTCATGGTGGTACACGCCTTTAATCCCAGCACTCAGGAGGCAGAGGCAAGAGGATCTCTGTGAGTTAGAGGTCAGCCTGCTCTACACAGTGAGCTCCAGGACAGGCAGGATTACATAGAGAGACCCTGCCGCAGAAGAGCAGGGGTGGGGGAAGGGAGAGAGACCTAGAAAAAGAGGAGAGAGAAGAGAGAGATGTGGTGGGCTGGGGTGGGCTGGGGATGTGACTCACTTGGTAGAGAGCTTACCTAGTATGCAGAACTTTAGTAGCACATAACTAAAATCCCAGCACTGGAGTAGTGGAGGCTGGAGGATCAGAGGTTCAAGGTCAAGCTCATCTATGTAGCCAATTAGAATTGGCTAGGATGCATGAGACTGTCTCCAAAAAGAAGGCTCAACAAAGGCATAACGTTTAGAGCATAATCTGGGATGCAGCACTGCCATCTTTTGGAGCTTAGTTCCATGGCAGGAGGTGAGGGTGGGTACCAAAGAATATTTTTTATTAACTAATTCTTTTAGAATTTCATATGTGTAAATAATATAAAACATTCTTGTCATACTCACCACACCCTCTTATCCCCCTCCTGTCCCTACCAATCCTCCATCCACCCACCAAGTCCCCATCCACTTTCACATCTTTCTGTTTTGTTACAAAGATTTTTAACAACTCTAAAAGGGTTTGGGGATCAGCAAGACGGCTCAGCAGGTAAAGGTGCTGCTGTGCAAGACTGGGGACCAGAGTTCAATCCCTGCAACCCGTGTAAGGTAGAAGTAAAGAACATACTCCACAAAGCTGCCCTCTGACCTCCACATGCATGCTGTGGTACTTGTGTATAGACAGACACAGACAGACAGACAGACAGACACACACACACACACACACACACACACACACACACACACACACACAATGATGACGATTAATGTTCAAGAACCCAGTGGGTCTTAGTATCATTCAGCGCTCGCCCCATAAGGTTCATCTGGGGTGATTTAGAAAATATTACAAGCATTTTGATCACAGGTTAAAAAAAACAAACAAAAAACTTCAGTTCCTGTCTCAGCTCTGTTGGCCTAGCTTGTGACTAATTCAGAATTACGACTATGGGTGCTTTGGGTCAAAAAAAAGCACAGGCATTTCTCTCTAGCTGGATTTTCCATGCTGACATTAAGACACTACCTGCTTCCAACATCACCCACTGAGAATAAGACTCTGCAGCTGGTTCTCTGCCCTCCCCTTCAGGGTGCACACCACAATACTTAGGCTCTTATCTGTGACAACACACACCCATCAGTGAGGTTACCTACCCTCTTCCAGCTTCCTGTTTCTCATCAACAAAAGATGGTGTTGACTAACGCTTGTCCCCTGATGACCCTCCTCCGAGCCAGGAAGAGGTGACAACTGTCCAGTGATTCATTTCATTTCCTCCTCCTTGGAAGAACCACGGTTAACAGCCAAGAGGCTTGCAGATATCCAACTTCTCATGGTTACATTTTTTTAGCCCCTGTGTTACAAGGATGCTTGTTCTAAATCAGCCTAATAAAAAGGTCAAATATTTAGAGTAGAACATACATCTTTGACCCCTTATCACCATGTCAATTTCCCTGACCGGGAGGAATGACGTAATTAGTATAATCTCAAAAAAAAAAAAAAATAAGAGCTGGGGGGGGGGGGGGGGGAGGATTGATGATTAAGGATGATAGGTGGTGGTGGTGGTGGTGGTGGTGGTGGTGGTGGTGCATGCCTTTAATCCCAGCACTTGGGAGGCAGAGCCAGGCGGATCTCTGTGAGTTCAAGGCCGGCCTGGTCTACAGAGCGAGATCCAGGAAAGGCGCAAAGCTACACAGAGAAACCTTGTCTCGAAAAGAAAAGAAAAGAAAAAAAAAGCCCATTTCCCTCTCTAGATTATACTGTTCTAGTTCTCCTGTGCAGAAATTCTAGAATGTGTGCATTTTCTGTATTTTATTTATTTTTCCAGTACTAGGGAACAAACCCAGGGCTCTGCATATGCTAGGCAAGCACTCTACCACAGACCTACATTTCCAGGCTTTATTATTATTAGTGTTTTATTTTGAGACAGGTCTAGCAAGGTTGACTAGTCTGACCTTGAAGTCACTACAGCCCAGCAGGCCTTGAACTTGGCATCCTCTTCCTGAGTACAACTTTAAAAATGGCTGGGAGGAATGTGCCCTTGTGCAAACAGTAACTGTGTGCACCAGCATCAAAGGAAATCATGCCTGAAGTTAAAGTCTGAGTGGCCGCAGCATTCCTCACAGACAGAACTGTCTGGGGTTTGTAAAAGCCTGTGTCATGCATGAGGAGAGCGGAAGGTTTGGTGCACACATTTAAACAGCTCTGCAGTAGAAGGAATGAGAAAGGGGATGGATGTTTGGGTCAAGCTGGAGATACAGAATGGCCAGCCATGTGGCAGAGGGCTGCTGCCTGAGTGCAGAGCAGGAAACAATCAATGAACATTTCCCAAAGCAGTGACAGTTGTCTTCCACAGCTGAAGATCTGTGTTAAGCTGTTACTGTGTTGTACTACAGACCTCTAGCTTACATCAGACATTCATTAAGCCTGGGCAAACAGCACGAACATCAATGGGACTCTTAACCAATAAACAGGTCAGTTCAGCCAAGAAGTGTTCCCAGGGAACGAAAAAGGAAGATCACAAGCAGGAAACACAAATGTGTAATAGGGACCTGAGCAAAAGGCAGACATTTATCATCTATCATCAGCAGTGGCTAAGAGAAATGTGAGCTTTCTGTGAATCCATATGGATGGGGAAGTCTCACAGAAAGCCATACTTTGTGGACAGCAATTCAAGCTCATGCTTCCTTGAGCTGAAGACTTCGGTGGTGGCGGCCTTGGATCCCATGAGCCATCTCTATTCTAGCTACTACCACACTCCTCCCAACCCTCACAGTTCTTCAACTTCTGACATCTGAGCATCCTTGAGCCTCCTAATGACAATTATTTAGCACGTTTACCTACCAGGCAGGCCCAGCAGAACTATATAATCAGGTGACATCAGCATCAACGGTAACCTTTATTATAACACAATGAAAATGGAAACATACTTCATTCTACCGGAACTGAAAGAAACCAGACCCCAATATTCCCAGACTGGTAACAGAGCTGGTAAGGGGTAAGAACAAGAACAGAATCTGCTGACTGAGACTCAGCCACACAAGACACTCCTCATTGTTCACCCTACTGTACCCTCAAGCTACAGTGCCCCGTTCACAGCATGAAGGTTCTCAACCTCTAGGTATCAATGGGATGCCATTTTCAAAAGAAACCCAAGACACATACAGGTCAAAGCTCAGGAGGGCATAATTTTACAATATTCTCCCAAAGCTAAGAAAATACAATTCATTGAAAGAAAACCTGAAAATAGCCACACCATTTTTCTGGTGCTTGGACACTGAATCTACAAAGATATGATCAACTCGCTCAAGATGCTGAGCATGAAGATATGCCTAGATTTGAGGAAAATTTCTTTAAAAATTTGACTATACATTTGAAAATAAAACAGCTGAAAGCAACTCTAGTTATATTTCATATGTAAATTAGTTACTTTCCAAATTACATGCTTCATTATTCTAATCCTATAGCTGACTAGACAAAAGTTACAGTATTAGTTACAGAACCAAGAAATTCGATTTTCAACACAGTCACATTTATCTTTATCACTTTACATCTGAACTCTTGAGTTTCTAAGCCACACACACCAATTCATTCAAGTTGCAAGTCAATGGATGTTTGCAGTGTATTTACAGTTTACTTACTAGCTTTGGGCTGCCATTTATAAAGATGTACTGGCTATGACTTGTAACTGAAGTGTAGGGAAAAAATGTCAATTATTTTTAACTTCTTACAATCCCAGATTTTCATGAAGAAAGGGCTAACTGGAAACTTTGTAATTAGTATTTCCTAAAGTTTATACTGCCTAAACCAAGGGCAAGCATTTTACAAAAGGCTAGAGCTATACTTCACTGCTTAAGTAATAATCTAGTATGACAGGTGCTAAAACCAAGACCTTAATGTTACAGTGTACCCTCTTCACAAAAAAATTATCATCATTTTTGGGAATGTGTCAATCAAGAACCAAAGGGAAGCTGGAGAGTTAGCTCAGCAGTTAAGCATGCTTGTTGCTCTTAAAGAGGACCCAAGTTCAATTCCCAACACCTGCATGGCAGCTCACAACTGTCTGTAACTCCAGTCCCAGTGGATACAATGCCGTCTTCTGACTTCCATGGGAACCAGGCACATACATGACACACTTACTAAGATGTAAGCAAAACACTTAAACACATAAAAAAAAAAAGTCTAAAATTTTTGATTTTAGAAAGAAGAAAAGAAACAATTTTGAATTGACATTTATAATATCTACTTAAAGATGAGATTCATACAAAAGATTTAAAGGGGTAAATTTGATTGTTTTGATCATTTTACAGAATTCAAGGGGTTAGGGATTAAACTGCAAGATGCTTAGGAAGTGAAGCAATGTACAGAGCTCAGCACTTGACACCCAACCTACCTACAGTTCATACAGCTATACTGCTCCTACAGAGGCACTGAGTACTGAAACCCTGCTTTAATATCCCCAAACCATGCTAAACGTTCAGCAAATGGCTAAATACTGACATCCAAATAATAACTAAACCAACTTAAATTATATTATGATATCATTAAGGTTTTAATTATTGTTAGAATCCTTTCCTAGCCAGGAGTGATGACACCCACCTATAATTCCAGCACCTGAGAGGTTGTGGGAGGAGGATTGAGAGTTCAAGACCATCCAGGATGGCATGAAATCCTATCACAAAGAAAAGGGTGGGGGGAGGGAGAGCATGTGTGTTTATACCATGACACATAACTTGCCATTTGAACAATCATGCCACAGCTTCATTTGCAGAACAGGAGAGGACAGTTGTGGACCATCTGTGGTGGTTTGGATAAGAATGGCCCCATAGGTTCATATATTTGAATATTTGGTTCCCAGTTGAAAAATTGTTCAAGAAAGATTAGAAATATGTTGATATGTCAGAATAGGTGTGCCAATCAGGGTCAGCTTTGAGGTTCCAAAGGCCCAGGCCAAGCCCAGTCAGAGTATCTATTTGTCTGTCTCTCTCTCTCTCTCTCGCTCTCTCTCTCTCTCTCTCTCTCTCTCTATCACCTATCAACTATGTCTATCTATTTATCTATCAGCTACCTATCAGTTATCTTTCTTCTATCTATCCACTATCTATCTACATCAGCTATCTATCAGCTATCTATCATCTACCTATCTATCATTTATCTGTCATCAACGTATCTATGTATCTATGCATCTATTTATGTATGTATGTATGTATCTATCTATATGTATGTATGTATATATGTAACTTATGGATAGATGTGAGTTCTCAGCTACTGCTTCAGCACCATGCTCCCTGCCATGATGGCCATGAACTAGACCTCTGAAGCTGTCAGCAAGCCCCTAGTTCAATGCTACTGTCTATATGTTACCTCGGTCATGATGTCTCTTCATGGCAATAGAACGGTAACTAAGACACCATCTATAAAATCTTACATTTATAAAACGTGCACTGTTGTCACCAATTTTATAGGATTTATAATTCATATTTTTATTCTAGATCCACTGCACAAACTTCTCTCTACAGGTTAAAGCCAAGTTGGTCTTCAACATTTTACCTCAATGTTCATTCACACCAGACTCCCTGAAGATTTATGTCAATTCATAATACTGAATGTATTACTGCAGAAAATGCATAGCAGAGTACACAAGACAAGAGCTATATATATGGGCAGGATGAATATTTAAAACATTATACTGTTTTTTTTTTTAAGTAAATGGCAGAAGACTTTAGAGAGCTCAATTTTATTCCTACAAAGCTTTAAACTATATAAATCTAAATATACATGTGCATATACAATAAAAAGCACCTTTCGAAAAAACAAGAAAGATAAATATAAAATTCCAGAATGTTCTTCATTATTGACATAGAAATGTGAGGTTTATGAAACAGATATTAATGTTACATGTATCCTTAAATAGTATAAAATTCTTTTTCTGGGTTTTTGTCTGTTTATGCTTCTCTCCCCATGGCAGTACTAGGGATTCAACCTAGGGCTCCATGCATGCATGGACATGGCCTCTATCACTAAGCTAAATACCTTGACCTGGTTGGATGGTTAGTTAGTTAGTTAGTTAGTTAGTTAGTTTGTTCTTTGTTTGGACACAAGATTTATAAAGTGGTTAGAACTGGTCTTGAGTTCACTGTATTGCACAGGTAAGTCTTGGGTTCTCATCCCCCCTGCCTCAGTTTCTCAAATATCTATTCATTATAGGCCTGGACTAGAGGCAAGACATAATCTCCCACCTTTGGTGATAAGGCCTTATTGGAAAATCACAGGAAGAGCCAGACTCACTGGTCCTTCCCTGAGGCTCACCACTCCCAGAGGAGTTTCACTGTAGGAGGGCGAGAGCAAGGACCCTGCCACTCAACTCAGAGGTCCTTGGAGATAGGCAGATTGTTGCAGTGGGAGTATAGGTCCTCAAGCAGGTTGCAGTAGGTATCAGTCTCCTGCTCCAGCCCCAGCTTCCTGTCCATAAGCTGTTTGGTACTCCTTCCTGGCTCCACCACTCAGTGTCAGCTCAGTCTTGGAAGTGCTCAGTCACATGCTCTATCTTTACCTGCTGGGCTCCATGGTGGTCCTCTGTCTCTGTCTGTGTACCTTCCAGGGCGGCTTTCAGTGTCAACTATAAATGAGCTCAAGAACCCAGAGCATAGGTCATAAATCTGACCTCCAACCTGGTCTCCTGGGGCTGTTTGGTATGGTTGGAGTTTTCAAAGTTCACCTCCAGTCTGGGTGGTGAACCATACTTTGGCATCATTCCTGCCCTTCTCTGCCATAGGCTAAATGGGCTTCTCACGTCACTTGGGATCTTGGCTAAGTCAATCCTAGGAGCAGAATCCACATCTATGCTAACCTGGCCACCCATTGGGGTACTGATTTTTCTCCTTCTTTGGGTAGGTAATCAACTCTTTCAAGCCTTCAGTCTGTATCTCCAGGGAAGTACCTGGATTCCACACCTTCAGCACTCTGCACAAGTTGTTGATGTCAGCATCCACAATGAAATGCAGGACCAGCCCCATCTTAAGCTTGTTTCAGAAGTCATGTGCAGCCAGATAAACACTGTCCACCTGAAGAACAATCCTGGAGTTCCCAATGGTGGCAGGAAGAATCCTGTCACACAAGTTGGGTTTTGATCCAGGCCCTCCTGGATTCCCAAAGGATGGCTGAGGCAGTGAAGGCCTGGTGACAAGCTAAGGGAAGGCATAAGGAGGCAGAGGACGTAAGGGACATAAGTGACAGTGACCTGAGAGCTAGAGATCACAGGAGGAGGAGGATTTTGTTGTTGCTGCTGTTTAGGGGTTTTTAAAGGACTATACATGTCTTATCTCACATATAATTTAGAATAAATGCCTCAACGCCATTTCTGCCCAATATAGAGGTGGATTGTGATTTGTGGAGACAGTCATGTCACCCTTGGAAATTCCAATCATATTCTTTGGAGGGACCTCTGTTGCCACTACTCATGGTCATAACCACCCAGTGGACTCCTGTCGTGCTTCCCCTTGTTACTGACTAAGCTGTGGAAGGCCAGCTCCCAGCTTTTAAAAGGTTCCTATGAAGAGGAGAGAGGGATAAGAAACTTATAGATAGAAAGATAGTGGAGAGCAGGAAGACAGAAACACAGGATAGCTTCGGGAGGGCCTGGATCAAAACCCAACGGTCCCTTCAAAAGGGCTTTTTAATTACAATACCAAAAGGCGGGGCAAATAGATCAAAGCACACCGCACAGCCAAGCGTAGTCCCTTCCACACACCTGGTAACCACGCCCATTGTCAAATCATCCCTGTATGCGGCCCTGCTGGGTAAAGCAAACTCAGATACTTGGACCCTGAGTAAGTTCTCACTAGGAAACCTCTGTGGGTCTCTACACTAAGCTTTTCTTGAACCACTTTCACTGACTTCATGATGTTTTGTCTGAGATGTGAAATGTGTGCATTTCTTTATATATGGTTTTGAGCTGTTTACAGGAAATATCAAAGGAATTAGGAACATTAGCTGCTACAGAGTCAATTCACTGATGCCACTAAGTAGAAAGACAGAAGAAGTGAGACCAAGGAGCCATCAGAAAACCAAGATGGTCCTGTTGTCAAAGAAAAACTCCTAACTAGTGAGTTATGATAATAAACGCCGTACAAGACGGATTCTTAAAGGATATTCCCCAGCAACCAGAGAGCCTTAGTTCACTCTTCAAGGAAGTGACTAAGAAAAATAACAAAATACACTGCCAGAGTGTTGCTACAGAAATGAGCAAGAGTTTACATGAAAAAAAAAAAAATACTAGTAAGCCAGGAACAGTGGCTCAGGTCTACATTCCCAGCGCATAGGAAGCTGAGGAAGGAACAGGGCTGAAAACTGGAGGCCACACCATGTTACAGTGTGAGTGTGCATGAAGGAAAAAATGAGAAGAAACCAGGAAGCAAGGGAGAGAGAGAAGGGGAGGGAGGCACTGTCAGTAAACCTTCAGATCTGTTTCATGAAATGGTAGTGTATGTGTAGAAATAGATGTTTTTATTCCAAAGAAAATTAGAAAAGGAAACAAAGTGCAAAAATGATGAAATGTTTACTTTGACTCTACACTTGCCTAAAGAAGCATCACAGTGAATGACAGGGCAATGCCTCACTGAGCATGACCCAAGGACACGGCAGGAGGCTCGCATTTGCTCCCAGCACATTCCCAGAGGAAGTTCTGCAACTACCTTTAGAGTAGCATCCACTAATTTACAGCTCCACAAGAGTGTTATCTATTAAAGAGAGCTCAGACAGGCTACACGCGGAAGAACATGTCAGATCTGAAAAACATTTAGGTCGGGTATTTTTTTTTTCTTTCACATTTTCTTTTTATCCCTGGAAATCAAGGTTTTCTTCCAGGAAAACAACCTGAACTAAAATACACATGAGGTTTAAAGTCCTTCTGAAATAGCTCTATTTTTATTATTGCCCCTGGGACGCTGGTTCAAATTTTCTTCCCAGGGAGGAAATGGCCTGGAGTGAAAGGGCTCAGCTAGAGCCATTTGGGTGAAGCCTGTGTGATGTTTGGATGGGTAAGTTGCCCATCTGTGTATACAGCCAGAAGGCTGTATGTACTTCTGCTATGTGGAAAACACCCTGCAGAGTAAGAGGATGCTGCTAGGCCACAGGAAGTGCTATCCAAAGGCACAGATGCTGCCACATTCAACAGAGTCAGTCATCAGCGCTCAATAACTTCCCCCAAAGCGAAGTCTCCTCCAGGGTCTCTAGGCTGGCTTTGTTTATATCCCATCACTGTTCAGGACCCTATGCTGACACTAATTATTCAAAAGCTGACAGGAGGCCTGTGTATTCCTTTGTCTCACGCTGTGACCAAATCTGGAAGCAGGATTCCCTGCCAAAGCGGCAAGGTGACATCAGTAAGGTGAAACCCTTGGCAGGATGACTGCTTGGGAGCTCGTCTAGCCCCTTCCCATGTAAAGAAAATGCATCCACTACAACAACCAGATGGCTCTACCAGCCAAGGACCCTTCCTGAGAAGATGTCCACATCCTGGAAAGCAGTGAACGAAGCTGTTATGAGTGCATCGTTTAAGTCTAATTCAGTCGCAGGGGGTAGAAACCCAACTCAAACATAAAACAGAACTCATCCGCTCCCACAAATAATCAGATATCCGGAATGGTTTGTGCAGCAAGGCTCATGGGACTTCATCTTACAAGCGATGGGAGCAAGACAGCTACCATCAACCTCAGGCAGTCTCATTTACAATGGACAAAGAAATCCCGGGGGAAAGTCTTTCAAAGGCTATCAGAAAGAGAGAGGGTGAGAGAGAGAGAGAGAGGGAGAGGGAGAGGGCGAGAGAGAGAGAGAGAGAGAGAGAGAGAGAGAGAGAGAGAGAGAGAGAGAGACTGGGTGCTGGAGAATGGAGAGGCCCAAAGTAATAGCCACCCATCACAATAAGTTGCTGCTCTACACTTTTAAGATTCAACAGTCAAACAACTCAGCAATAAAACAGATACACTAGGGGCTCCAGGCACCTGCTGATGTCCTGTAGCTTAAGGTTCCCAATAACCAGAATTCAGGTTACATTTGCATAAGTCACCGATGAATTTAAAGGATTTTCTCCTGCAAAGTGACTGTCAGTTGGAACACTGGCAGGTGTTGTGGATACAATGGTACCCAGATGAACTCTGATTGTAATCTCTACTCCACGGAGCTCTGATTGGTGAAAGCTGCTCACAGACACTTGGAGAATAATTAGGCCTTGCATGATATCTTTTGTCTGAGATGCTTCCTCCAGCTCATTTAACTGATCTCAAACACTGCTGTTCACAAGGAGATGAGCGTAGTTTACGGTGTGCTTCTCAGAAATCAAATATCCGAGCGCCAATTTCCAGGCCGTGTCAAGATGCTTACATTCCAAGTGGTTGCTGTGACATTGTCGGACTCAGCTAAAGTACTTTGTCAAAGCAAGTGCCTCTAGTATAACCAAAATGCTTCATCTGTGGAGTTTTAGCCTCTAAATAAACTAGCATAGCACCCCTACCATCTTCACTAAGGGCTGCTAACTTCTAATTAACACAGGTATCTAAGCTGTAAATACCCCTAGGTTCTTCTTTCTTTTGTTTCTTTTCTTTCTTTTTTTTCCCTCTCACTGAATTAAACTACTGCAAAAAAAAAAATCAATAATGGAATATTTGTTCTAGAAGACATAAAGAAGGAAATGCATTTAAAACAATGCAATTGCTCTTACTGTTGCAGAAGAATGTCTTTACTTTTTTGTTCATCTGTCAACGTATATTTCTGACAAACAAAAGGCACAGTAATGGAAATGCTAGCAGGTGCCAGTCCTTTGTGGTATCTCCCAGAAAAGCAGGAGGACAAGTAGGCACAAACCCTCGGTCCCTTCACTCTGACGACATCTCCATTTGTTCCTGTTCCTGTAAGATCCCAGAATGCTCCCAGACCCGACAAAACATGGCCCACCCTGCTCCCTAGAGAATTCATTCAATGTTTCCTCCCATCAATATTTCCTAATAACACAGTGCAATTCCTTTCATCCAGAGAGCCCGGGGAGGGTTAACCACTTTCATCACCATAAGACAAAGGCTGGCATTTAAAATCAATTAACTTTCCCATCAAAAAAACTAGAAAGCATTTCAGATCTTTGAAATTTAAAAGAGCTTTAGACATTAATCAATTGATCCTCCCAGAGATTTGAGGCCTCTGGTTATCTCATGTGAAAGACCTAAAATTCACAAATGAGCTATGAAGTTTCCATAACTTTCTAGAAAGAAATAGGCTCGCATGATTTTGTTTTTTATGGATTCTTCCCAATTTGGCAAACAGAAGTGAATTACTATTCACTTCTATATTTCTCCTTTAAATTAATCAAATCATGTAATATATAAAATATTGGCAAAAAAAATTGTTAATAAGCCCTCGTTGGGACAACACTATTTGTACTTTTGAACTATGGCCATCCACACAGTAAAACCATGAGTGAAGAAACAGCTTATACAATGTTTATGCATGGTCAGTTTTTTTTCTTTCTAAATGAGAAGACTTCATTTGAAACTAATAACAATGCCCTTTGAGAGCGGGAGGGATGGCTAAGCCATCAAGAGCACTGGGTGCTCTTAGGATCCAGATTGATCACAACCACCCAGTGGATCACAACCACCTAGTTCCAATGCCTTCTTCTATGTGGGAGTTCAACTCCCACCTTTTGAAGGGTTTCTAGGTGGAGGAGAGAGGAATGAGAAAATATTAGGTAGAAAGATAGAAAGAGACGACAAGAAAGACAGAGACACAGGGTAGCTTTGGGAGGGCCCCAATTCAATACCCAGCCGCCCAGAGCTTTATTCAAAAAGGCTTTTTATAATATGCCAAGGGGAGAGGCAAAAGACCTCCCCCTTGCAAGATCAAAACACACCATACAGCCAAGTGTAGACCCTTCCAAACACCTGGCAAACATGTCCCTGGCCAAATCATCCTAGTATGCAGCCATGCTGGGTAAAGTAAGCTCAGATTCTCTGACCCTGAAAGGTCTTACTAGGAAGCCTGTATGGGCCACCACACTTCTAGCCTCTGCAGGCACTGCACATGCATGGTGCACATACTATACATTCAGGCAAAACACTCATGTGCGTAAAATAAAATTTAAAATAATGTTATTTTATTTTCAATAAGTACACTGGCAAGACAATGTTAAAACTGCAGTGTAAGTCACTTGCTCTTTGTGCATTGTATAAAATAAATTTCACGCCATTAACCTCTCTACAGAATGGTTTGGCTCCTGAGAATAAGGCAAGAGTGATGAACAGAGAAGAGAAACAGCCTAGAACCATTCACACATCGGGTGCATCAACCCGAACGCTTCTTTACCATGAACCCAAGCAATCTTTACCATGAGCTAAAGCAACAAGGTGCCAGGGGTCTGCCTAGCTCAAGAAAAACCACACTCACTCAAAATAAAGATGAAAGGAGCCAGAGAGAGAGAGCACAGCCCTTGCTATGCAGTCCTTGAGGACAGAAGGAACATATGACTGTGGTAACCCAGGTGCCTAAGGCAAGCAGGAGGGTGACCTCCTCTTGTGAGATGTCAATGCTAGCAATGCCATTCACAGTCCAACAACAGGCAGGGACAAAGAGATGATGGGAAAGACGGGAAAGCCTCGGTAGATCGTTGAAACCACTGGAAAACATCCTGCACTATGATCTATGAAGCTTATTGCTCCGATTTAAAGCAAAGCCCTTACTGCATGGATTTATCTTCAGAGTTTTAGATACAAGATACTCTCTAGCATCCACAAAGATGGATGACACCACGGGGTGTTTATAGCCCAAATTCAACATTAATTTTCTAGGGGGTCAGCAAGATGCCTAGGCAGATAAGGGTGCTTGCCGTAAAGCCTGACAATTTGAGTTTGATCCTCAGAACCCACATATCGGGAAGGCAAGAATGACTCCCTCAAGTTGTCCTCTTAACAAATACACACACACACACACACACACACACACACACACACACACACACTCGAACTAAATAAGCAACTGACTGCTATGCGGAACACAGCTTTCCTCTTAGTCACTAAGAAACTTCTATCTAGGAAATTCTTGTAAGCAGCTGAAGAATGCTAGAAACAAGACACAGCTTCCAACCCATGAAAAGAAAAAGTCTCCAGGAGTAGGCATATCTAGTTAGCAGCCATTTGGAAAGTGTTTAACTTCACCCAAAGTTAAAAAAAGGAACACCATTTTCTTCCTATGCAAGTTACAATAATTGCAAAAAAAAAAAAAAAAAAAAGCATCTAATAATATTAGTCTGGACAAAGTAGACAAAGTACATATTTTCAATGTTCTAGAGATAGTATAAGCAGAATTCATGTTTCAGTTTTTGTGAAACACATTCATGTTCTACTTATTCAACACAACATCACTTAACTGGAATGAAGGTAAAAATAGCCAAATGATGAACCAGAGGTAGTGGCCATAAAAAATAATCAAATTTCAAATTCAATGGAGCATAAATATTAATTATTTCAGATATATCAACACAGACGTACCAACATACACACACACACACACACACACACACACACACACACACACTCACACACACAAACGTGTGTGCACATGCACGCGTGTCTTCCAAAGTGCTGAATGTTCTAAGACAACTTTACACTGGGTTGTATTTTCAAATCCTAAGTGTATACGTTATTCTGTCTCAGAAGTTAACACTGTCTTATAAATTTCTTACTGAAAATTATCTCTCAGAAAACACACACATTGGAGGTTCTGAAGCCATCCATATTTGCTTGGTTGCAAATTCTAGCTTTACCACTTCTAATTATTGTACTTTCTTTGTTCAGAGGTTTTACCATAGAAAGGAACAAGAATTTGTTCATTTAATGATGATTCACTAAGAATCTGCCATCCACTAAGCACTACATCTCTTTTAATTTATGTGTATGTGTGTGCATATTCGTATGTATGTGCAGGCATCCCTAAGGGCCAGAAGAGGGTACCAGATTCCCTACAGCTGCTGTTATGGGTTGTTGTGAGCCGTGAAAAGTAGCAAATGCTCTTAACTCCTGAGCCATTTCTCCAGCCCCAAAAGCACTTTATTAAACTGTTGTCCAAAGTTTTAGCCCAAAAGGAATGACAAATTCATAATCCACATAGTGATTCTATTTGAAACATTATTTTGATGACGAGTGAGGAACAGAAAAAAAAAATCACACATATGAAGCACTTTGTGCAACTTTTTAAACAAAAGTAGACAACAGCCACCAAGTTGCAGGATGGATAAGTTATTTTTATCTCCTAGGACTGACTATAGTTATCATTATCTCACAGCATTCTAAAATTCAATAAGCTAGTTCATACAATGCACTTAGCCTTAGGTTAAAGAAAAAAACTGTATCTATCAGCTATTATTAAAATATAATTAACATCCTGATTATTTCTCTAAGCTCTTTTTGCTGCAGGTGGTGGGTGGGAAGAATAGAGAAAATTTGTCTTTAAGAGATGGCAAGTCCTGTTCTGTTTCAGGTCCCCTTTTTCAAGAGCATGAAGAAAAGATGTCAGAGGCCATGATAAGAATTATAAAAAGTGTTTCGAGTCAATCATTCCTTGTTTAGAACAATGGTTATTAACTTTCATAGTTCTCCTCTATTAAAAACAAAGAGGAACTCTGTAACTTCTTAAATTGAATATGAGTAAGGGCTGGGACAGGGGTACAGTGAACCATCACACAAATGTATGAACTGACTCCTACGTGTTTTCTTGCATGAACTGTTCTCTTGTCTATCTCTTTAAAATGATCTCAAACTCAAGTTTGTTTCTATGAGCACAACTCCGAGATTAAAAACACTAGCCTTGCTACCGCTTTTATCAGCTCCAAAGGGAACAATTGGAACAAAGAGACACTTGAGCTTTGAGCTGAGGCTTGACCCAGCAGTCAGGAGTTTAGCTCTATACAAAACCAAACATGAAGTCTGTAAGGTGAATCTGGGTCCAGTTTTTTCTAGAAGGAAGAGTGACCTCGCGGCTTATATTATAATAATTCTAAAAGGAAGAAGAAAAGTTGCTGGCGATATGTCCCTGTAGAATGGAAGTCCCGCGAGGACACAGATTTCATTTTCTCACCCTGTGAATACAAATGCCTGAATGTTCTTTTCTAAAGAAGCAGCAGTCCAAATTAAAAGAGGCTGGCACATTCAAGGGAAGCCAGAGTGATGCCGTGGTGACAAGAGCCCCCAGGGGAGGGAAAGAAGGTTGAGAACAGAGGGAAGTACCCATTCCACCCACTCCAGCTGTTGGCAAACGCAGCCTGGGCCACCATCTCAGTGTCGCCATCACCTTCACACAGATTTCCTATAACACGCATGAAGAAATAAATCCACCGAGGAATTCAAAGTCTGGAGTCAACTAAAATAAGCTATCCTTGTTCATCAGATTTGAATATAACACTTAATTAACACTAAATAAAACTGTACTGGACTTGAGAAAAGAAGGGACTTACACTATCATGTCTGTTTTCATTCACTAAGTTCATTTATTCAATAATTCTTTGTAACATGAATAAAAGGATGCTATTAGTGTCTATTTACATTTAGTGTAAGTGGTCAATGGTCATATAAATACCCCATCAAGCCTGATATTGGTCCCCTCCAAATCTCACGTATTTAAATACCCAGCCGAAGAACCTATATTGTCATTTACTAATACTCTAATTATGCTACTTTATTTTAAATGACTTCTGAATTTTTTTTAAAAATTATGGTCAGGTAGATTTAATTTGGTAACACTCAATAAAGGTATTTTCTTTTTATTATATTAAGCCAACCAAGTTTCTTGGATATAACACAAAGTGAATTTTACTATATTATTTAGACAGACCACCAAGTCTGATTCACCATTTCATTGTATTAGAATTATATAAAACCTACTTTCAAACAGCATCAAGTTCATCTTCAGAGGTCAAATAGTTGCTAATGCTGAGGACATTAAAAATAAAATTATATATATAAAATATATTTTTTATATATTTATACATATATATATATATACATATGTATATTATTTTTAAAGAGGCCACTTAGAGGTAGTGGAGATGGTTCCATAAAGGACATGATTTCCAGAACCTATATTAAAAGCTGATACTACATGTTCCTGTAATCCCAATACTGGGGAGCGGCGCTGATACAGGAGAATCCCTGGATCTTGCTGGCTACCTAGTCTAGTTGAACTCCCCTGGAGCTTCAGTTTCAGTCAGAGATTTTGTCTCAAAAAATAAGGTAGAGGGGCTAGCAAGATGGCTCAGCAGCCAAAGTTGTTGCTACTCAAGCAAGAAGACATCCAGTTAAGGTCCCCAGAAACCATGCAAGTTCTAAGCAGGTGTGGTGGCCCACCTGCATATTGGCAACTTCTGGGTTCATTAAGAGACCTTACGTCAAAAGAACAATATAGAAGAGAACATCAACTTTAGATCTCCACATAGACATGCACACCTACACATAACGCATGCGCGCACACACAGTGCCACTTAGTGATATCCTAGGTGTCAGCCACACATGAGGATGTAGCTCAGTAGTAGAGTGCTTGATGAGCATGCATGAAGTCCTCGGTTCAGTCCTGGGTGGCAGAAAATACCAGGAGAATCACTGGAGGAATTCTGTAGCAGGTCAACCTGAAAGGGAACTCCAGAATATACTAATTGTTTTATACTGACCAATAGCTCACAGCCGTACATAATATGCATCCCATGCTTCCAAGTCTCAGTAAAGTAATCACCTTTTCTCTTCTTGTTTCTTTCTTTGTTGGCATTATGATACAGATATTGCTATTGTTTAGCTATTTTACATGTCCCCAAGATAAAGTTATCATTCATTATGTAGCATAGTGAGACCCCTCTGAGAGAACATTAGCCCTTACCTCAGGCAGGAGACAAGATCACAATCCAAGACATTGAGGGGAACTGGAGCCTCTCTTGACTTCTGTCTTCTCATCCATACCATGAAAATATTATAGCAAATGTATTGCTATGTTAATTTTATGTAGTATTTTCTTTTCTTTCTTTTTTTTTTTTTTTTTGGTCCTCAAAAACTAAATTTCAACATATGCCACGGTAACTGGTATAGAGGCAATAACCACTCTCTCTATGTTGATTAGTCTTCTACTGTGATGTAGCAATTTAGCCATAGAGAAAAGTGAGTGCTTAGCTCTCAGCTCCCCAGGTTAGGCATAGCACTAGATTATGTGTTAGGGGCTCATAACGCTAATGGCCAAACCAGGCTCATACCTGGAGGCTCCAGGGGAGAGTCGTCTGCCTCCATGCTTACTTACATTATACAAGGTTCCTTTTCTCGCTTCTCTAAGAGTGCTGTCCTCATTGCCCTGCTGACTATGAGACGGATCCCTTCTGAGGCTTGAGAAGCCACACATTCCCCTTCCCTTGAACCCCTCTGTCTTTCAGCAATGTCAAGATGAGCGGAGTGTCTCTCAGGTTTTGAGTCACACTGACTCCCTCTCCCTTCACTGCTGAAGGAAATTCAGAAAGATTCACTTATCATTTAGGTGAAGCCTGTCTGGATAATGTCCATAACATGAAGAGTCAAATAACTTGGGACTTAAATCACATCTGCTAAATCTTTTTTCAGTCCTGCTTGGATTCCTCTTTGACTGAATAGCAGGATCCTTGGGGAGGAGAGCACTGCCAGCATTCTGAATAAATGCATATCCCTGTATGAGGATGTGGGGATACGCCTGTGGTGGTTTAAAAGAAAATGCTGCCCCTAAATGGAGTAGCAGTATTAGGAGGTGTGGCCTTGTTGGAGAAAGGGTGTGGCCTTGTTGGAGAAAGTGTATCACTGTGGATGTGAGCTTTGAGTTCACCTATGCTCAGGTTACGCCCACTGCCACAGTTCACTTCCTGTTGCCTTTGGATCAAAATGTAGAGCTCTCAGCTCCTTCTCCAGCACCATGCCTTCCCTGTATGCCACCGTGTTTCCATGATGATAACGGACTAAAACTTCTGAAACTGTAAGCCACCCCAATTAAATGATTTCCTTCATAAAAGTTGCTGTGGTCATGGTGTCTCTGCCCAGCAACTGAAACCTTAACTAAGACAATGCCCCTTCACAAAACTGAAGGCAGAGTTCTTTCTGTATAGTAGTATCTGAGAAAAAAAACAGAGTACTACTGAGTTGATAAAAATATACATGGCACAGATACTACTATTAATGGAGCCTTCCCACTCACGAGAGAATGAAAAGGAACACACTCATCTCAGAGCACAGGCTTTATCAGGCTGATGCATCGATGAGTTGTTTCAATATAAAAATACCAGGTACAAATCAAAATCTAAAATACGTAAGCAAAGAAAAGGAAAGAATTTTTGTTGGTTTATTTTTCAAGACAGGGTCTCTTTGTGTAGCCCTGGCTGTTCCGGAACTAGTTCTATAGACTGGCCTCGAACTCACAGAAAACCCCCATCTCTGCTTCCTGAGTGTGGGGATTAAAGGCATGTGCCACCACTGCCCAGTGAGAATTTTTAAATGTATATACAGTTTTCAGTGATTCCCAAACTTATATACAAAGCTCCTGATAACATATAACGCACATGCTAAAACACACACACACACACACACACACACACACACACACACACACACAATCTAATATAAACATAGGCACCTACATAAGAGTTCTTAAAATCATTCCACAGTGCTTTCATTTATACAGTAAGACACCACGTAGACAGCCACAG
>CABHPP010132980.1:0-28416 GCA_902168425.1 Peromyscus attwateri
CCCAGTCTTTCCTGGTTCCCATGAGACAGACCTATCCTGAACACTGTTTCCTACCCTGAACGTCAGCCCACACCTCTGTATCCCGTCAATATTGTTGACTCACACACTCCCCATTGCTTTGTAAGTACCAGCCCCGGTGCACTGGGCTCTGACCATTTCTACACAGACAGGGTGGTTCCCCCAACCCTCAGCATCCGCTGAGCTCTACCCCGGAGCCAGCAGTGATGTCTCTAGACCCTTTCCCAGCAGGATGCACCCCTGTCAACACCTCCTTGAAGTCCTTGTTGTACTTGGACTCCGGGAATATGGTTAGTGCCTTCTTACTTCCCAGCACCACGTCAGGGCAACTCCCAGTACCTCTGTAGATATCCCAATGTTAAAATGTCTCCACCACCACCATCATCATCATCTCACAAAGGGACCAAAGCCACCTCCATTCTGGCGAAAGAAATCACGGTTATCAGCCTCTGGGCATGATGATGGCATTGTCCACCAAATGTTTAGTCTCAGGTGAAGAAGGGTTTCAGACTGTTGATTCTGTAGATACATTCCTGCCCAGGGTACTGGCAGCGGGCTGAGGTGAGGTGTGGCTCCTTGACAGTGGGCCATATTTCCAAGCATAAAAGCGTTCTGAATCCCAAGATAATAAAGCAGACAGGACATCCATCATGTGGAAGCTTTGTTTAATCTAGAGGCACATCCATTATCCAAATAACCGTTGACTTCGGTTCCAGCCCCTTGACTGTGCTTAATGCTCTGAACTGGTAGCTTCCAAAATATGTAAAATAGAATAATAGTGCCTCCCTCACAAGGTCATTGACAGGAAGAAAAGAAAGAAAGAAGTGAGAAGTGCCCCGCCTGGAAATAATTGGGCCATAACAAGCATTCGGTAAATGAGCCATCTCTATTCCAGACAACTCCTGCATGCTCGGGGATGCTCCAGCCAGTGAACTTCCCTGTAATTGAATTCTTATTGAATTCTCTCAGGACTATCGACAGGCTCAGCCACTCGAACCTCACTTCCTGAGATTAGCTCTTTGTCTTCTGTTTCTAGGCATGGGATTTGTTCTTCCCTTTCCTGTTCGTGGGATAAGAATAGGGCTGAGTTCTCTCACTCTTCGGGTACTTCAGCTTTTCTCTCCCTCAAAGCAAACACCTCCACCCCACCCCCCACCCCTAACCCCGTTTCTTTGGCAGTTGAAGAAGCCGCAGGTGAATTAATTGCTCGTGTTTTGATTCTGTGCCATCCCCCCCCTCAGATGACTTCGTGGTGCAGAAGCCAGAGCTGAGCACTCCTACCATTTGCCACGCACCCGGGGGAGAGTACTTCGTGGAAGGGGAGACGTGGAACATCGACTCGTGTACGCAGTGCACCTGCCACAGCGGCCGGGTGCTGTGCGAGACCGAGGTGTGCCCACCGCTGCTCTGCCAGAGCCCCTCACGCACCCAGGACTCCTGCTGCCCTCAGTGTACAGGTAACCAGCGTGGTGGCCCGGCCCAGGCTTGATGGGAAGGCTGCAGCTTGGCGTGAGGGTTCTGTAGACCTAGACATCAGGGCAAGCTCTAATGCCAAACCCAGGAACCTGTGCAGGAACCTCTGGCTGCCTGCTTCCCTAGTCCCTCTGTCGATACGCCTGGCACCTGAGTTGACTCTGAAAGGCTGGGTCTTCCCCCTGTTCCTTTCGCCTCACACTTCAGGCTGGAGATGTACGTGGCGCACAGGCGGTCCCTCTGTGCCAGGTTATCTCCGATGACTTAGCTCGTGGAAAAAGTCACCTCGTAAGACGCCTTTGTTTCTAACAAATGTGAACGCTAGTTATTGGCAAATAATATAAATAAAGCTCCTCGAGATTACAGAGGTTGTAAAAAAAAAAAATACTTTGAAAATATGCCCCTGCCCTTCCAAAACTGTGATGAATAAGTGAAGACCCAAGAATGTTGAGGGGGTATTGCTGCAGCAGATGCATGAGGGCCGCTCCTGTGTTCTTCCTGTAATTTCTCAGATCTTAGCAGGTAAATTTAAAGTCATGGAAGAAATATGGTATAATATAAACTTGTCAGGATATTAAATGTGAGCTACACTGCTGGTTTTATAACTAAAATAGTAATCCTGTTAACACTAGGATAAATGGCTTTTTAGAAAACAGATTTAATTCAATACATAAAATTACCAAAGCAGCTGGTTTTATTTGGTGGTGTTTAATCTTCCCAGTTTTTCAACTGAAACGCTGACTGCTTTCCTTCTGTGGATACAGTCAGTGAGTTTTTGCTCAATGGAACGAACATAAACCTTCATGTTTGATTACTTCCTTTTTTTATATACTGATGATCTAGTTCGCTGTCCAGGATCTTGTTCTGTCTTTCTGTCCAGCATACCTGAGTATATATACCTGAGTTACTGATAACTAAATTTCAGCCCGAGTATCGTCTTGGGACAGATGTGTTGGTGTAAACAGCAGCCATGTTAATCTGACAGGCCTACCTAGTACAGAATCCTGTCTAGCATACATAGTCCACGTGTGTTAGGGTATGTGTGACCTAGCCCAACTATGTTTTTGTCATGATCCCCATTTTCTGTGGATGCAAGCCCTGCTGGTGTTTGTCTATGAAGGAAGATCTATGGCTGCTCGCAACCTCCTGATAGGAAATACTTAGGGACAGTCAGCTTATATCCATTTAGCTACTTATTTTGCAGGCATTTCTGGAATGCCTGAATTCAGCCCTGGGGATCCTGAGATTAATGAAAACAAAATAACCCTCTATCCTGGGGAGCCTAAGTCCAAAAAAAAAGAGTGAAACACCCCAGTGTGATGTTCTACATTAAGAAAATAATTAATGGTGCACAGAGAAGACATGGGGGAGAGGGGAGGCTTGAGTGCAGGTAGCTCAAGAAGATGTGAGGAAAGAAAGAAGTCCTGTCTGTGCCCTCGGAGCTAGGGACTGAATGACTAGGAGAGGATAAGAGGAAGACACTTGTCTGTGACAGCACGCCCAGATTCATTGACAGGACACCTGACTGCACTCAGAGACTAAGCCCAGGAAGAGGAGACGGACAAGGCCCGGGCCAGGGTTAGGCCCAGAGTCACAATAAGAGTCTGCATGGCAGAGGCCCCTCGGGTTCCTGTCGAGTTCCATGGCTTCCTGCCTTTTCCTCTGCGGGGCTGAGTGGCACTCCATCTTGTACCTGGCTTTTTCTTCTCGTTTATAAACTTAGGCCAAGGTGACTAATACTTTTTTCCCTATGTAGATAACTCAGTGTTAGCTCTCATCTTTAACTTTGGAGACACATATACATATACATATGCATATATTTTTTTTCCAAAGGTTACTTTTGGATATCTGAATGAGACCCTGGCTAGACCAAACAGTATTTAAATAAACTGCTGACTCTTTAATGGACCTTTTGAGGCTTTCTATTTGTAACCAGACTGCAGCAATAAGAATTTTTTTTTAAGTGAGTATCATACTGCCTCAGTGCCTCAAATTCTGGAATTGTAAGTGTGAGCCACCATACCTGTCTCTCTCCCGTTATGTTAAAACTTGCGACGTCAGTGTCTTTTACACCATAGTCAGTTTGAAGAGTAACATTGGTAAGTGTTACATTAGACATCTAGAAAAAAGACCAGCCTTAGGTTACCACATGCTAAAATGGTCTAAGAATGATGCGGACTTGTCCACAAGACCTGTGTCTATTTGGTGGTTACTTCTCTGGGACTTCTTCCCATTCTGCCTTACCTGTGGCCTGCCTCAGGGCATAGACCTCCACCGAGGTGAGTAGGATACCAGTCTGGTGCTTCGCTGAGCACCAGACTGGAGAGAGGTAGGCATGTTGACTCACAACTGTAATCCCAGCACTTAAGAGGAAGGATTATTGCCGCAGCTTTGAGGCCAGCCTAAGCTCTGTAATTCCCAGCCAGTCTGTCTCAAAAAGGTGGCGCACGCCTTTAATCCCAGCACTCAGGAGGCAGAGCCAGGCGGATCTCTGTGAGTTCGAGGCCAGCCTGGGCTACCAAGTGAGCTCCAGGAAAGGCGCAAAGCTACGGCCAGCCTAGGCTCTGTAATTCCCAGCCATTCTGTCTCAATAAAAACAAATGAATAGGAGAGGATAAATTGCATTTATTTCTCTTTTTTTTTTCTACCTTTCTATTTTTTTTATTTCATTTTCTTTTTCTAAATAAAAAGCATAGGGTAGGAGAGACAGGGAGACACAAAAATAAAAGGATGAGGAGTGACCACCCAGGAAAAACACTGGCAAAATTAAAAATGAAACCAAGAAGTAAATGTTTGGATGGGCGTTAGACAGCCTCTGGGGCCAGGGAATAGGCAAAGAAAGGAAGGATCCTTCCAAGTGGCACTGGTGAATAGGGTTTGGTTAGGAGCCTCCTGGGTAGTGGAAGGATGTGACTGCTCTGCACTGCTCAACGCTCATTCCCGTCAACAGCCAGCACATCTCGCTATTCTTTGGAGTTTTCTGGGTATCAATCGAGAAGCCTCTCGATGTGAAGGCATTCATTCGTTTCCGATCTCATCATTGCTGCCCCATCTTCTTCACCTCAGATTTTAGTCACAGAGTTGGACATTGCTTGCAAGAGCTAAGCGAAGGCAGCCTACAGGCTCCTGGGGACTTCGGAGCCTAGAGCAGCAGATCAAGCTGAGTCGGGGTTCCTTCCAGCCAAAATGGAATTAGTAGTGGCCTCCCTCTTAAAGAAGGAATTATCTCTAGGCATAGATGACCTCTAGAAGGTCACTGAGAGCAGAATCCCGATCTTCCATCTTTATTTTATGGAATATGGATGGGGCGTAAGGAACCGTCCATGACGCAAAGTCCCGTGGTGAGCTAGAACCGGTGGAAGCAATGTCTGGACCTTGTGACTTTGTTTTCAGGGGTGATGGGGGGAGAGGTAGCTGTAGTTTAGGGGAGCTTTTGGACCGTTTGCGTTGTTCTAGCTTCCCTCTGGCCCTCAGAGAGGGCTCAGGTGATGCAGCCCCCTCGGTCTTCAAAAAGGATCGAATGTGCTCACTGGAGGGGGGGTGTGGTGTATGCGTGAAGCCGGTGAGAGGAAGATGCCCCATTGAGAGCTTCTGCAGCATGCCATAACTCCATGCCGACCTCACACTTCTGCCTCATGGCTGAGAACAGCAGAATTTGTGATGCTGATTCAGAAGCACACAAGATACCTCTCCGCGGTGTGTCCGTTGAGAAGAGATGGCTGGATTAGGGTTTGGCCTGGCCCACTGCCATGGCTGTTTTTATGCTCCTTAGAGATGGTGACATTTCTAAAGGACGAACCCCACTAACTTACATTTCCCTTTTTCATATCTCAGATTTCTTCTCGGGTTTAATTTTCATTCATTTCTGTGGCTACCAACCCCTAAAGAGATAGCTATGTTTCCTGGCGACACTCTTCTCCATCTGATGTGGAGACCTTCCATGGCACAATCACAGATGACTCGCAAATGGTTTCCCTGGGTGGTGTCCTAATGTTTGCTCTGGGTTGCCAGCCCCTCCGTCACTAATGGGAATGTCTAGACTTAGGAACGTTACAGATAGGTGTCTAGATAATGTGGTGCCGTGAAAAACATCTTTTGAGTATTGAATGGTTAGGACTGCGTTGGCTTGCAAGTGAGAGAGAGCCTAGTTAGAAATCTTAAACAAGTAGCGGTTTATTTGACTTGACGCAAAATACGAGGCAGGTATGGATCGCTATTGATTCTGTGTCTCGGTGACTGAGATAAGCTTGGGATTTGGGTCAGCGCCCTCTTCAAGGTAGGGAGAACGTGGAAGGAGGGTTGCGGCAGGACCTCCACCCTCGGAAGAAAAGTGGAAGCGACCCTAGAAATCCCTTTATTAGCCTTGAGCTGCAGCTAGATCAGGTGCCTCATCCCCGGGTTGCAGGGGAGACTGGGAAAGCAGGAACAGGGTTTCCTGATTGATCCAGTGTGCTCCAAGTTCTGTGAGCCTCCAAAGAAAATGAAGACTTTGCTTAAGGTAAGGAAGAAGGCTAGAGCAGACCCTGGGCGAGCACCTGACAGAATCTCACCGTCGAGTCTTTTGCTATTGTTACTCTGTTTTAAAATACAAGACCTTGCTAGAATCAGGCTTCCTGATTTTGTGGTTGGCTTTTTTTTTTTTTTTTTTTTTTTTTAATGAGGCACCCAGAGCCTTAGAGACGGGGAGTGTCTTTGTAAGTCTGACACTTAACTGTGCTGTGTACGTAGTTGGGTAGCCTGCAGCCTTGTCTTTGCTGACCTGTGTGTTCGTTTTTTCCAGATGAGCCTCTTCAGCCTTCCACATCCCATAATGAAAGCGTGCCTAGTTACTGCAAAAATGATGATGGGGATATATTCCTGGCCGCTGAGTCCTGGAAGCCTGACGTTTGCACCAGCTGCGTGTGCATGGATAGCGAGATTAGCTGTTACTCTGAGTCTTGCCCTTCCGTGTCCTGTGAAAGACCTGTTTTGAGGAAAGGCCAGTGTTGCCCCTACTGTCTAGGTAAGATCAAGGGAAGAAAAAAATAACACCAACTTTCGTCTCTCCAAGTGACCACTAAATTGACATTGACAGCCATTTGCATAGATCAGTTAGTGTTGTTAAATTATTTGTTTTCTGGTTGGTATACCATACAGACCCAGTGTGGGAACATTAATCAGAGGAAAGATGGGAGAGATGTGCTCCCAAGATGGAATGCATGAAGAATAAATAGATGCTGTCTCAGAACATAATGGCGTTATAGCACGCCATTGCATTCTGTCGGGACCCTTTGCCAGTTCTGGGTTTTTAATATTGTTGCTCTCTCTACCTGATTATTTCTGATAGTCACACATTCTCCCCAATACTTCCATATTAGAGAATGTTCATTATATAAAACTTGCCTCTCCCTGGAGACCAACTCACTATGAAATATTCATTAAATCTCTATTTGTTGGTCTTTTCCTATCCTATGGGGCAGTGAAACGATCCTGTGTAAGCCACGTGGCTGTCCATGTTGGTGGCCTCAGCACAGAGCGAGGGAGGCTTGAATAACTGATCGTTCTCTTTCCTCCTTGTGGCCCATGGTGCCACATCCTGTAAGCAGAGGACATAGGGATATTAGCCCCTCATGTCCGTTCCAAACTGATCCTGTGGCTGTGAGCCAGATGCTGCTCTGGGAACCAGAAAGAAAGCCTGGACAGCTGGCACCTCTAATCAAGGACAGCCCTGGCTCCCAAGGCTCTCACTGTCTTTATTGCTTTTGCCACCTAAAGTCAAAGGAGAGACAAGACACCTCTCAGCCGCACAGTGAACCCATAACCAGAGTAGCAAATGAAAACACGTGCCCGTTGTTAGTTAATTAGAGGTATTGGGCACTTACCGCCAGTGGGGTTCGTGTACTTTCTAGACACGAGCCGTTGCAAGTATTTGGAGTAATGCCTGGGGAAGAAGAAAGAGTTTCAGGACACAGAATGCTGGTCTTGGGAATTTTACAAAGCTGGATATGCTCAGTGATATATATTGAGTGTGTGTGTATATATATCTATATCTACATCTATCTCTATATAGATATATACACTCAGAGTGTGTGTGTATATATATCTATATCTACATCTATCTCTATATAGATATAGATATATACACTCTGTGTGTGTGTGTGTGTGTGTGTGTACACTCAGTACATGTGTGTATATATATTCATATACTGAGTATATACATATATGTGTATATGTATGTATATATATATATATATATATAAAATATAAAGTCTTAAAAGCTGGGTTCTATGTAATTAATCCTTTCAACTAGAATGCTCTTGAGTGAGGACTATGATTAATTGTGATGTAATGGTAACTACGGATCAGAAATGGCGACAGAAACTGGGAGGGATGGTGATTTCCCCGTGGGAAGAGATACCCAGAAGCATTGTTCCTAAATGGAACTAAAAATAGATCAAGGCGTACATCCAGATTAGTTCCTTAACTTTTCAAAGAACTGACTAAAATTGGTACAGGAAATGGCACACTGCCTTTGGTGATCATCTAAAGCCGAGATGTGACTAGGGTACTCTCCACTCTTCACAGGGGAGTACAGACAGTAGTGTCCCGTTGACATACCAGAACTCCAATGACAAAAGGAAGAATGAATGAACCACCCGGGATTACATGGCTAATCCTTGGGAAATCAGAGCCCAGATGGCCTAAGAATTTCATGTTAGCTTTGGGGAGGGGGGGGTTGTGGGGGAATCTCATAACAAATTTCTCTTGTATTGAAATTCTCAGAGGGTTTTCTTCAACTGAGAATTCCCATTGTGTTTTGTTGCTTCATCCCTAAAGCCAGTTACTTCAGTTGTAAATTAGTTTTCACGTGAGAATGGTAAATCACTTCTCTTTCTCACAGCAGCAATTCCCCAAATTGTGGAAAGAAACCTTCCGACCTTAGTATTTCCTGTCTTCTGCTTTTTTTCCTTCAAACTCTCAATTCCCGAATCATTTAGACTATGCATTCTTCTTTAATGCAGGCAAGGAAGACCTATTCGGCCAAAATTTGCGATTTCGGTTTTAAGTTAGATTATAAGCACTTTCGTTAAATTATGGTTCCTAGAAGTGCATATTGTGTTCCAGCACCCTCTCCAGCAGCCGTCCCCCACCCACTGATGTGTGTGTGTTCACTTGTACTCTCTAAGCCTGGGACTCATCTGAAGGGAACATGAGAGATTTACCAGCTGGCAGCCGCAACTTATGCTGTATTCCTGAATCTTATTATTCATACGTGTGGTTGTATGCTTGAAATCCTGATTACGCCTCCTTTGTTGTACCATGCTTGTTTTGTAAATACTCCTGTTAAATTACTTCCGTTCTCATGTGGCTCTGCTCTAAAGGCACTGGAAGTTGAGTTCATGAAGTAACTTGGGGGTTTCCAGTCTGACTTGCCTAGTTTATCTTGGGGTGTTTTCTCTGACCCCCTGATTTGTCCCTGCTTCCCATCAGCCTGACCCCTCTATAGAGGCACCAGGCGTGGGCAAAGCCAGCCTTCCCGAAAGTATTTCACAACTGTGCCTGAGTTGCAGATCTGTAGTCATCTAGAAAAGAGAACACAATGAGACGGGCCATTGTTTCTATGTTATAGAGCACCCAGTTGCTTTCCCAGAGAGCAGTGGAACCAGTGTTTGTTTGCCTTGGGTCCCGTTTGGGGCGTCCTCAGTTTCACCCCAGATTGTTGGTCCTCAGAATTGTATAGATCTCACTCGGGACCGCCCAGACCACCGGGGCCTCTCGGCTTGTGGTAGCCTTAGGTCTCCTGACTGTTAGCCGTTGCTCCAACAACCTCACGGCTGCTGTGAAACCAACTTTTACTCGTATCAAAACCAGGACGTTTGCTCACATTTCCTTTTGAATTTTCATTTTTTTTCTCCGCATAAGAGTAATGAAAAGTGGGTGATCCTACTAAAAGTAGGCTTCTAATTACAAGTGTTTGTGTTCCTTTCAGCTAAATTATCTGCGCGCTAATGTGCGGTGATAATGGTTCTCCTTTGATGTGTGAAGGCCTCCTATTACGTGTGCTAATTTAGTAGGATGTGTAATACAGACATAATTAATAGGATTGGTGATTAATTTTGAAAAGTGAGCAGCTTTGTCTAATTGCTTATAATACCTATCATTAGGGAATTCATCCTTCTCCTCGAACGAAACTAAGTAGTAATTACCCAATCATTTTAATGGAGCATCTTAATTGATTTTCTATTTTTTTTTTGTATTCTGCCTTCCTACATAAATACACACAAGCCTTGGTTGTGTTTTCAGAGGCTTTCTGACTGTAAAGATGGCTCAGAAGACAGCATGGGTGTGAATCTAGTAGGAAACAGCATGCTGGTGATTCTGCTGTGTCCCGGCAGGCATGATGGGTGGGTCCTTGGAACTGTTAGATCCCTCCGTCATGATGCTCTTCACCCTGAGAGCCCAGGCTGCTCTAAAGTGTCCTCACTTTGCTGCTGGCCACAGGCTGTGTGCCTCTCTCATTCCTGTCCAGAGGAATAAAGTCCTTCAGGGCTGAATGAGATCTTGGCTCCATGACTCCCCTGAGGGAGAGCAAAGGAGCAAACCACTGTCCAGCACCCTATCTGCACTCACCATGTTTATGAAGAAGCTAACCCTGCCCACGGCTCTGGCAAGGAGGACATGAGTGTTCCCACGGACTCTTTGTAGGCCTGTGGTTCAGTTTTTCCAGGTCGCCTATTCCATGGAGGGAGCACCCCTTTGGTTATAAAGACTGTCCTTAGTCCTGACAGTTGGGGTCCTACATTAGTTCCCTGTCAGCTTTGGAAAGCGGGAAACTGGGGTATGCCACCACCAGGCTGTTCTAGGAGAACACAGCCACTCTGCTAGCTGAGCCGGAAGTCTTGCTTAGAATATTACCTAATTATGGGTTGATAAGGATGTGTTTATTTGTAGTTACGTGTTACTTTACTTGATATTTTAGGTCACATACTGAGAATTAGAGCTAGCAATCCCTGAGTCAGTGAATCTTTCAATTTAAGAAGTTGTTGTGAAACATGAGTTATTTTTTTGATAAGAGCTGTTTGTTTATTAAATACATAAAACACAAACACATGTGGCTTAGAACTTGCATATGAACACAGCTTAGATACTCTGTATGACTTAGAGTCACTTCAGAATGTCTTTAATAGGGATCTTTAAAGATCTGTGGAAATGAATTTTCTGATAGATGATTTATTAAAGAATAGTTTCACCGGGCGGTGGTAGCGCATGCCTTTAATCCCAGCACTCAGGAGGCAGAGGCAGGCGGATCTCTGTGAGTTAGAGGCCAGCCTGGTCTACAAAGCGAGTTCCAGGACAGGCGCAAAGCTACACAGAGAAATCCTGTCTCAAAAAACCAAAAAAAAAAAAAAAAAATAGTTTCCTTCCACTAGGTCATTTTTTCGTTCTACCTCTGTCTCCTTAGCACACAGTCATACTTCGTACTTGCCGTGTGTTAGTCGGAACTAGCATTTGAAGTGGCACTGTCACAGGGAGTCAGGCTGCCCTGGCTTGGGTGTACTGTAGTGCTGTGACTGTGCAGTGTAATGAATGGGTAGAAAAATGGCTCCCTGATAGAGAGGGTCTGTACCACACCTGTCGGCTGCACAGCATCCCTTGTGCTTAGGTTCTGCGTGTTTCAGGCTGACTGATCAAAACATTATCTTCTTAGACCTTTATATGCATGTATATCAGTCAGAATCAAATATAATAGCTGTTGGCATCTGCATCGTTAAACTACAGAATCCATGGAGTTAAGGTTACATGGCTTTAAGTCATAATGTTAGGACACTAGAATCTAATATTCCGATGTATTTCTTTAAAATTAAAAACTTGTGCACACTTTAGGGAACTTGCTTTAGAGCCAGAGTTATGATCATAACTCTGAAACATACTGGCTCTGTATCTTGGTGATACGATACAGTCTACCTTAGTTGACTCCTGTAGAGGAAGCCCGTGCTTCTCAAAGGTACTATGTCCGTGAAGTGAAGCCATTTTGGATGTGGAGATGTAAACACCATGTGAGCGTGCTCTGCTTCTTCAGTACAGACTGCAGCCAATCTAAGCAATGTTCATATAATGGCGTTTGTCTCCATGTGGAGTGGAGCTTATGGCTTCCC
Organism: Peromyscus attwateri; assembly: GCA_902168425.1. NCBI lineage: Eukaryota > Metazoa > Chordata > Mammalia > Rodentia > Cricetidae > Peromyscus > Peromyscus attwateri. The sequence goes on from CABHPP010132980.1 coordinate 11,628, forward strand.
CAAGAGAGAGGCCAGCACAGCGTCTCTCTGTGGTGACCTTCTGAAGGATGAGAACCCAATACTGATGCTTAGTGGTGGTCTTCCTCCTGTCTTTTCTCATCTTTAGAGGCCCATGATTTCTTTGGTCCCTTCTGTTGCCTAAGTAGAAATAACATGCTCTCTGTAACACTTGTGTTGGGGGCAGAGCTTTACCTACAAACCTCACTGTCCTTTAGACATTGTCAGAGTGAGAAGAGGGGACCCATAAATTCGGTTTCAGAAGCTAACATCATATGAGAAGCCCATGAAGGAATCGTGTGGTATTCACTGTGACCCCAGGACAGCAACTGTTGATCGTGGAGGACATGCTCTCCTAGTATCCTGCATCCCCTCCACTCCTTCCTCAGCTACCAGTCCCGGTGGCCCCAGATTGTCACCCTCACTGTCAGAATTAGCATTCAAGACGTTTAAGTGAAAAGAAAGAGATAGGACACAATGGAAACAGAACGCCAATCATGGAGTTCTGGATTCAGTAAGAGAACTAATCAAAATATAAGTTGGGGAATGATAGATGAAGGTACTTGACATTGGCCTCTGACCTCTTTACACGCACACGCACACAGCACACACACGTGTGCATATCCAGACATATGCTAAACTATATACACACACCTCAAATTTCAAACTTAGTGGAATGCTGTGATCCAGTCCTGTGGCATGTCCACTATATATAAGCCCCTGTGGCTCTGGAAGCATGTCCCAGAGGGAATATGCCCTGTTCACTACTGAAGGCAAGAGTTAAGAGCAATACTGTCAGTGTGCCTGCATCTCAATACCTAGGGAAGGAACAGATGCCCCAGAGTGGGACTCTGCTGGATTGATATCAACAGGGGACTACATAAAGCAAAAGCCGCATTTAGCTTCTTGGCCACGAGGATCCCAGAGTAAATTACTTTTCCGGACTCCGTATCGTGGCAAGAGATTTGCAAGAACTGATGCAATTTCTAAAGCTGCCTAACTTCCTCCCAGGAAGTGACTCCCACACCATGACCACCAGAACAGAATTAGAACCCGAAGTGTCCGTCCGAGAAGGCTATCTCGGAGGCAGAAACTGAAAGCTGTACTGTCATGTAGGTTACAGTAGGTTTAGCGTTCTGTAGCCTTCCGTGCAGGAAATGGGAAGCAGTCAGGAGAAACTTCCCTTGCAGAGGCTCATATATCCAGCAGTAGGTCAGAGTCAACCAGGCCTGTGGGTTCATGTGAGTCCATGAAACTGTAGGTTGAATCTAGCTAGAGGGAGTAAGCACTGCCACGGCGGCCCTTAATGAACTTCATCTTGTAACCAAAACAGCTCGGGTAGTAAAAACCAGGTCCATCCAGCCTTCACAGCTTGTTAAAGCATTTGTTCTATCTTGAAAAGATGTGAGACTGTCAAGTTTTAACAGTTGAATTCAGCCTAGAGAGAATGAATTGCCGGTTCTCCCCGTTTATATAACCAGAATCCAGGACAGATGGAGGGGAAACCACACTGAGTTCTACAGCTCTGCTTCCAAAAGGTGTTGCATATTTTTTTAATGTGGTCCTAGGTGGTACAAGATACTGTTGCTTGAATTTGCAGACAGAGAGAAGAGAGAGTGTGCCCCTGGCTCACCATGTGGTCAGTGGCAACACAACAAATCTTACCTGTATGAAGCCATTCCAGATTGGATCTGATGGGTGAGACAGGGGGCCAGGATGAGGAAGCAAAATGCCACAACTTACCAAACCAAGGTCTAACAACGCAAGAATGACCGTCTCGCTTGAATATGTCCAAAATTGACCCTAGTAGGTACCATTGCCCATGGAAAAGCCCAAAGCTGTCTGAAGCTGTGGCGGTGTCCTCGGAATACGATTTTAGCTGCAAGGGTTGCTTCAAAGAGGATCCTGTTTGTTGGGATGTTTAATTCCCAATATATTTGTTTTAAAAGTCAATGTTACTATATATCAGTGTCGTACCTAATATCTTCCTTCTCTCATCATTTTCCTCTGAGAGAGAGGGAGAGATGTTGGAGGAAAACTTCCAGAACGGCCCGGGAGTCCTTACCACTGTGCTGTCTCCACTCCTCAGCCAGGCTGTGCTACTCGGTTGAAGGAGATCATCATTTCCCAGAGTCACTGAATAGTAATGGCTTTGGTTTATGTGGCTCTGGTACCTGCCCATAAAGTGACCCCACCCAAAATCCCCCCAGTCATGCCACAATGCTTGGTAGACAGAAGGCATGCAGGGGCTGGAGAGCCAAATCCCCACTAGTTTCTGCCCCACCCTTCCTGCGCTCACACCTTAGACAAGCGACTTTAATTCCTCGTGCCTCAGTGTTCTGTGGAATTGAAACAATGGCCCTGTCCACTGAGCTGTGGAGATCAAATGGAATGGACGCACGTGAAATATTTATCTGGGTGCCTGGCACATAGGAGTCATCCAAGTAAGTGGAAGTTATAAATAATACGAGGTATTGAGTAATAGAAGCACGTGATGTCATTGCCAGTGAAAGCAGAACAATTGTGGTCAATACAGTGGTTAAGACTCAAACAGCCACACAGAAACTGAGTCTGTAGCTCTGCGTTCCTCCTCAGGCAAGGTGCTGAGAGTGGCTTTTATATGTAGTCTCAGTTAGGCTAAGCAGTTCCTACAAGAAAGTGACAATGTCTTTATTAATTCATTATAAAGACCTTCAAAAGTGCATAGACTTTGCCCCATCTTCCCATTCTGAAGGTTTCTTAAACCCGTGGTCCATCCAGCTACCACCATGTGCTCTATAACTGTCAGGCCTCGGCCGCAGTCACGAACCTTTCAAGAGAAACGTAGTAAGAAGCAAAAGTGTTTCTACGAAAACTCATTAACCAAAACCTATCTTACGATTTTCTGGGCCAGATGGCAACTGCCCTGGTAAAGCTGGTTACAGTTGTCTCAAAAGGAAGAGTCATGTCTATTTGCTTCACATGAAGATTCATTAGCACAGCATGGCTTGGGTTTATACCCTATTTGGAGAAACAAAATTCATTGGCTGTGACATATTTTGATGTTTTGCTTCAAATGGACTTTGCAAGCGAGAGCAGGAATGATCTCCCTGGCACAGGGGGCTCCCCGTGAATCGGTGACTGGCAGGTGTACTTGGGGCCTCTGCACACCAGAGAGTGTACTAACACTGACCCACCTCAAGTCAGACACTAGTTTAACTTTTGCTGGGCTCTGAGTGTCCTGCGTGACCTCGAAGAGTTCCTCAAGAGCCTGGTTGCACACTGGAGCCAACCTAAGAAATGTTGCCTCCAGCTGGCAACCGCTGTGCTCAGAACATCTTCACGCCCAGTTTTTCACATCTGATCTCAAATCTGACTTACGTCGTGTGCCGATGAGCAGAAGCTGGAAGTGACATGCTTCTGAGGTCCTCGGTGATGAGTAGAGCTTGAGTGGAACAATGATAAACGGTGAAAAGGCCAGGCATCCATGTCCCATAGTCGTCAGCCCACTCGTGCAGGGAAATAATTCTGTAGAGGCACATACCACTTAGAGGGTCAGAAACTCTGGCTCTGTGTCTGGGAAACTGAACCCGGGTCTCTCTGTGGGTTGCTAGCATAATGGGTTCCACTGTGTTCATAGTTAGTCATTTTGCTACTTTGAATTTTCAGTCCTCATGGAATTTAGAAAAGTGTTTGGGTGACTAAGTGAGACTTTTTGTTGTTGTTGTTGTTTGTTTGTTTGTTTGTTTGTTTGTTTTTTGAGACAGGGTTTCTCTGTGTAGTTTTTTGGTGCCTGTCCTGGAACTCACTCTGTAGACCAGGCTGGCCTTGAACTCACAGAGATCCACTTGGCTCTGCCTCCCAAATGCTGGCTGGGATTAAAGGCAAGTGCCACCACTGCCCGGCCCTATGTGAGACTTTTTAATTTCACCTATGGTGTGGCCCAGAGTCCTTGACTGAGCCCATTGCCTTCAAGGTATTCAGGTACTTGTTCCTTCTCTTGTACCATTTCATAACCAGTCTTCTAGACTCGATTGTGGTGCCATCCAGCCACTGAATGAGTATTGTCCTAGGCACTGTGTCATGTGTCTGTCTTTCAACATCCTGGCACTGCCCATGCTTTTCTTAGTCTGTTGACATTGTTCTCAGTGGGTGAGTGCCATTCAGAAAACACCACGTTTCAGTCTGAGCATCTCCCTTCCCTATTCTCTTAAGTATGTGTGGCTGACATGGGTACTGTATGAGAGGAGGAGAGAGTGTTGAGATTTCTATTTCGTATATGTTTGACGTGTTAGCCAAGAGTAATGAATTTCCCTATTCAGAAGTAAAGGAAAAGGAAAAAAACAAACAAACAAACCTTCCCCCTAAGTGTATCAATCACCATTAACTTTCCGTCTTTCTAGACAGCTATAATTCTAACCTGGTTGCATTTACAACACATAATGCATTTTCACAGCAGTCCCATGTAGTATTAACATGATTTTATCATGAGTCTTTTTAACATTATGAAATGTAAAAACACCCCTCCCCCCACTTTTTTTGTTTTTTTTTTTTTTTTTTTTGCTGCTTTAATTAACATTGTAATGAATGTCTTCATAAGCAACTTCCTTTAGGCCGGTGGCTCTCAGCCTTCCTAATGCCGCAACCCTTTAATACAGTTCCTCATGTTGTGGTGAGTCCCAACCATAAAATTATTTTCCTTGCTACTTCATAAATATATTTTTTTCTAGTTAGGCTTGTAATGTAAGTATCTGATATGCAGGATATCTGATATGTGACCCCCCACAGGTTAAGAACCACTGGTTTAGGCCTTTTCTTTCTCCGTAGCCTAGATTATAAGCAGTAGAGTTACTGGATCAAAGGGTCGACTATAAGCATTTTAAGGACAGGTGAAGGGTGTTTCACATTGGTTTTGCCCATCACTCTACACCATCTTTCTTACTAGACTGTCAGTGACTTGCTCAAGTCCCACCTTTTACCCTTAGTGACATTTAAGCCCTTTCTAGCTTAGCGACAGTTTCATGGACATGGTCACCCAAAGAAGCCAAGAGTTTGCAGGTCCATGCTGTGAGTCTGGAAGATCCACAGGAATATCAGGGACTGTTTGGAAAGGCCTGACCTGACCTCTTGCAAGTCCGCTAACTATTTGCTTCTTAAGGCAGGAGGATGATTCCTCATACTCTGCCTCCTCATCTGTACCCCGACAGTTAATTCACAGAAACCCCTCAGGCCTCACCTTTCCTTTCCATCTTCACTATCTCTGCCAGACCCAGGCGGGTATCACATCCTCTTGGACACATCCCCGGTCTGTCTCCCATTAGGACTTCCATGTAGGTGCATTTCAGTTTCCTTCCGAAGTAAACTAAGAAGGACCCTCCCCCACTCTATAGGAAGGATCTGAAGGTCTCAGCTGATTCAAAACCCTTTGTTGTCCACTTCAGAACTCATCTCCAGTGACACACATGCGCACTCGCATGTGCACGCACACACGCACGCGCACACAGACACACACCCACACCAGACACCCTGGTGCTTCCCCCTATCCTAATAGACCATGCCTTTGGATGCACTACCCTTTTCTGGGGTGCCTTCTCTCTGTCACATTCTCTTCATTGCTTAAGGGGAAGCCCCAGCGTGCAGTCCTGGAAGAAGTCTCACTTTCATAGCAGAGTTTTTTTTTTTTTAATTCTGCCCTCCACACTGTCCACCTGTATTTATTTCGTACCAGTGGTGGTAACTGCATTGGGCTTTGATGAGGGGGGTGCCCCAAGGCTGCCTCCATCACTCTGGGCAGACTTCTGGGTCGAGGTCCTGCCGACATTACACTGTGATGAGCGTTCATTACATGTGTGGATGCCCTCACGATGCTGAACACATAATTACCATCTTTAACATCTCACCCTCATTTGGAAGCCAATATTGGTTTGTAAGCATTAGTAGCACTGATTTATTAAATATCTTAGGATATGGTGAGTTTCTGTGCTGTGACCCTAAGAGCACAGATGCTCAGTGTTTGGCCTTCAGTTGAACCCCTTTGCATAAAAGCCCTTCTGTCGTGGTACCTCATTCCCTTCCTCCATAACAACACTAGCAGAGGTGCCACCAACATGAGATGCAGGGAGGTGACAGCCAAGCTGGGTCAAGAGGGGGTTGAACCTTCTCTTTCCCAGTTTTCCTCACTCAGTACTACCGTGGCTGTAATTCTGCTCCGTAATGCTGCTCCATCAGCGCAACTATTTTACAGTTGATGTAACACATAGGCCGTAGTATTGTTTTGTAAAGGATCGCTTCCTTCCTTCCAAGGTCACCGCATAACAGACTCTAGATTCCATGGCCAAAACTATCCTTCCATGCAATGATGACGGGTCAGAACACTTCCTGAATTGAGCACCCTGTGTAGCTTTGCCCCGCTCATTTCCCATGCACGTTTTAGATATCGTCATTGAAGTCGCCTCCTTGAAGGATTCCGTGTTAGCAAGCACTTGTATCACAATTTGGTTTGAGAGCCTGCAGATGAGTTGTTAAACTTAATAGATGATTCACCAAAACACTTAGCGTGGAACATGGACTGATAGCCAAATACGATTTTAGTAAAATGGATTTCTCATTACTACTAAAATGTCCCTTGTTGAGCTTTAGGCGGTAGTAATGAAACAGTAGAGAAATGTTGAGAGGTGGGGATATGCCTTTTGGTGTGTGGTACAGGTTTTATTCCACTGCTTAGATGTTCTGGGTTCTGTCCTTTGTGTCTGGTCAGTGAACATTTTAGCCCCCGAGAGCCTCTCAGGGCCTCCCTCCCAGGAGAAACACTGAGCCCTGAGCACCCCAGATTTCCCAAGGACCTTTGCCATTCCCGGCGCCCAGTGGTGCATGGTGCAATCCAAGCCCAAAATGGTCCCACATTTGAAAGCGTCATCCAGCCAGTCATTGGCCTGGTGACAGGGCTTCTCCATGGATTGGACCAACTCTGCCTTGCTGCTGAACTGTTGATCTGGCTTACTCAGGGGCCAGCCGTCCTAAGCTCCAGAGGGAAAACAAACTAGCTGTTAAATGGGATCCCATGAATAAGTTAAGAAGAGAAGGGAGCTTGCAAGGGGAAGGATGACATAAGGAGGAAATGGGGATAGCAGGAGATGATGTAAATTTCGAAAACAAAGTAATTTTTAAACATATTTGGTTCTCGAGAACCATAGTTTGCTGGTGTTGAGAGAACGGGTTAAATGAAGTAAATTAGTGTTGGAGGTGGAAATGTCCTTGGTGGGTGAGAAAGCATGCAGTTCCCCCTGAAAGGTGAAGGGAACAATTCTCTAAGCTGCTGTGGGTCATACCATGCCGCCGTCCTCACCCAGCATGGCGTACACTAACGATGGCAATGGGGATCGGTAAAGTCCCGCTCTGTACTTGTGCCCAGACGAACCCCCCCCCCACCCCCCGTCTCTCTCTGCATCACATTGTGGGGTAACAGCCTAAAGACACCTGCCCAGTGAGCAGCACTCCTGGGAGGGTCTTACGGTTGGTATTCTCCGTTAGCCTCTGTGGTCCTTGGTCAGTTGCTGGCCACAAGAAAGGTCCGTGAGAATGACAGACAGCGGTGTTGGGACTGGAGAAACAAATGGTTCACCAGAGTCCGGACATCATCAAGCACCCTGCCAGTGTGCCAAGCTCTCTTCCCTGTAGTTTCCCGCTAGAAGACGCTTGTGCGGTCACTGAGCCCAGCCCACCGTGTTCTCTTCTTTCTCACCAGAAGACACCATTCCAAAGAAGGTGGTGTGTCACTTCAGCGGGAAGACCTATGCCGACGAGGAACGGTGGGACATTGATAGTTGCACACACTGCTACTGCCTGCAAGGCCAGACCCTCTGCTCTACTGTCAGCTGCCCGCCTCTGCCCTGCGCCGAGCCCATCAAGGTGGAAGGGAGTTGCTGCCCGATGTGTCCAGGTATTTAAGCCATCGTCCTGTTTTCGAGCCAAATATGGCCCAGACAGTGGCTCAGCCCCGTTGAAACGCTCCTACACAAAGACCTCAGGGTACTTTGCAAAACTGTGACCATGGCGGTTGAAGGCTATATCTCTTCTAATTGGCATGCTCGATGCTTAAAGTGGGGTGCAGCCACAGGGGGATAGCCCACCCATCCAAGGCACCTACTCTGTCAGAGTAAACACAGTCTTAGTGCTGTGTTGGGCCAGCCTAGGGAAAAGGGCCTAAGATCGAACCCAGAAGGGAGTGCTACATGAACGTCTTATCAGAACAGAAATGGAAGATTTGCAGTTAAAGCAGGCAGATCTGGGTCATCTGGTTTTCAGTTGCGCATTTCTAGCCCGTACCCCACCACCATCGCCCCTCCGCTGAACCCTTCTCTTCCCACGTGTGACATGACTCCTGAGCACACCCCCAATGTGTATCCTCTCGTCCTTCTCCCTCCCACCAACTGCTTTATTCGACCTCTCAGTTTCAAACCTGAGTCCCCACAGCTGCCCGGATCCCTCCCCCTGGTCTTCTAGTTTTCTATCCCTGTGCCTCCTGCCAAAACGGCTCCTTTATCCCCTGCCCTAATCCCAAAAGTGCAGAGCCTTAGCCTTCACCGGGACAGCCTCTGGGCAGTGTTCCCAGTCCGATCCCATGCACACCAGAGACTCCCCAGGCAGTCGGGACCACACATGGGCTCCCTCTCACATCCAGGTGAGGCCCTGAGGGAGACAGGAACCTTGCCATCCTCACCCTGATGCTCCTGTTTCCTTCCAGTGTTATGTTAGTGGATCTTTCTGTTCAGTACCCACGTCAGATTGGAAGTACAGCTAGCTAGACTATGAAACTTTAAAAATGGTGCCGCTAGCCAGTGCTTAATGGAACGTCAGTGGTCTTTTGTCGGATCTCACGCAGATAAACCTGTCTGAGCGTTTCTGAAAATGTCCATCTGAAAATGTTTAAAAAAAAAATGATAAATGCTCAAGTCCTTCTTGGTTCTCATCATGCTTGGCGAATGGAGACACTTGATGCTGCTGTTTGGACCTTCCTACCCAAAACTTTCTGCGCTTGGCTTCAGGATCTTCCCCAGCATTTCTGTTTGCTTTCCCAGCCCCTCCTCAGCTGACCCACTAGAATTGGGCCAAAAGCAAAAGTCTATTGTAACCAACACAAGAGCAATTTCAGTGTTTCGGGGAACAGAGGGGCCATTAGAGGCAACCGCTGTACAACTCTTGGCACAGGCCTTGAGGGCAAAGCTCCAAAGCAAGGTTTCACCGTAGAGCATTGTGGCCCTGGGGTGCGTCACAGGGAAAGGGTTTGAGCAAGACTTTAAAGGTTGAGTGGCCAGTGCCCTTAGGGTGATGAATTCTAGAAGCAGATGGGAAAGGTAAATGGCGACTAAGAATTTTTAGGGCCTTGATTGTCCAACGGAGGGTGGGAATTTGACCTTTGAAGAAATGGAGTGGTTCAGTTTTGAGCAGATGTATCCCATGATTGGGGTGGTATGCACAAAGAACCAAAGCATGGAGAGACAGAGGCCAGTGTCACTGTGGCACACACAACTATAAAGCCAACATTTGACATGAGAAAAAGCTGGTAGAGTAAAGAGTCTGAGAAACGCTTCCACCACCACAAACCTAGCTACTGGCTGGCATCACCTGTGTGAATGGGGAAAGTGAGTTGGCCACCTCCTGGGACATATGGCGTTGACTTGAAGGCTCTATTTGGATTAAGGGTGTTAATACCCTTAATCCAAATAGGTAGCTTGCCCATCATCTCTCATGTAAAATGCTTCCTTCTTTTAGAAATGTATGTGCCAGAGCCGACCAACGTACCCATCGAGAAGAAAAATCATCGTGGCGAGATTGACCTGGAGGCTCCCATGTGGCCCACCCCAAGTGAAAATGACATCATCCATCTCCCTAGAGGTAAACACTGAAGTCACTTGAGATCTGTCCTGTTTTCTTTGTGATCTGCTATGTTTATTTCTAATTTAAAAACAAAAAAAACAAACAAACAAAAACCACTTTCTTTTCAAATGTCTCATGAAAGTTCACTGACTGTCTTTTGGAAGACCTTGACTGAAGTGTATTAAACACCTCAACACTAGTCAGACTTGTCTGCAGATCATTGGATAAATGCCTCCTTCCTGGTCCGACGTGCTCCGATGCTTAGCGATGAGGGAAAAGAATATGTTCCTAGTCAGAAGAGCCTGACGTGAAATGTACGTGAATGAACGCAGCAGAGGAATAATGTGCCTCGCTGCCCCTTGGGGACCTGCACTCAGCATGCAGCATCCCTCTTCCAAGTGTTCACCCCATGGAGGTTTAAAGTTGGTTACAGAGTTCATTTCTACAGGCTTATTTCATTCCTTCCTTCTACTTTTCAGTTGTGTATAATAAACAGGTGAGTTTGTTTCTCATTAGCTAAGAGGCAAAGCATGGCTGAATTCCCGTCATTTCTTCTCTTTAAAAGGAGACAAGCTTAAATTTATGCTAAGCCCTGGTTTGGTACTGCCTCCTGTTGACTCCAAGCACGCTTTCAAGATCATTGTGCAACTTTTCTATTTCTTTTGGAAGAAGCGACGTGCGTTGCTCGAGAGATTAATGATGTGTTACTTTAGACATTAGAAACATTATCTTTGGAGCAAGGCATTTGACGAGAGAGCCAAACCCCTGTACCCAGGGTTCTGGCTCCTTGTGAGCTTGCTCTGACTGGGTGTACATTCAGCATTGTATGTTCACACACTCAGTCAGCATATGTGCTCTTGTTGGAGGCGAGGGCCTCCAGTCATGAGAGCAGGTATAGTCTGCTGCTGAGTCAGATATGGTCTGCTGGGGACCTGTGCATTACATAGCATCTGTTAAAAGTCCCAGAGCAGGAAAATGCAGGCTTCTCCTTGGGAATTCATTTCGTTTTGATCCGAAAGGTGTGAGTGGTGGTGATGATTTTTATTTCTGGTGTTTTCTCGGAGTTCATGGGATGTCAAAGTTAACTTTCCTGGTGTGATTCTTAGCATCCTAACAGAATGGGGTTGGGGATTTAACTCAGTGGTAGAGCGCTTGCCTAGCAAGCGCAAGGCCCTGGGTTCCGTCCTCAGCTCTGACCAAAAAAAAAAAAAAAAAATTAGAAAATCAAATCAATAGTCTCGTGTTTGATCTAATGAAAGCTAGTGTCTGCCTGTAGAATATACTTGGTTCTGGTCTCTTCCTTCGTCACTAAGTAGAGAACAAAGCTGTTTCCCTACTAAAACCTTAGCCCATCTGAAATCTTATTCATTGTAAGCAAAATATTTTAATATTAGTAACAAATGTTTTTAACTTTTAGTCTAATTTTAATCGCTTTTAAAAATCTACTCAGTGTTTTATATTTTCCCCAATTAGCTACAGGAAATATCATCTTGCCCAGTCAGTAACATTCTTGCCCTCTTATTTTTTTTTTAATTTTTTTAAAAAATTTTTGTTGCAAGTTTTCTCTTAATCCTGTTTACCCTCTAAGAGCCCTTTGGCTCAACATTAGATTTTAATCATGTCTGTAGCCCAAAGTACTGGGAAGGTAATGAAACCAGTGCTGCTGATCTGTAGTCGAAGTGTAATTAAAATAATCCTCTAAAATTCTGGTGGAGGTACTAAGTGTTTGTCTCGTCTCTCCTAGATATGGGTCACCTCCAGGTAGACTACAGAGATAAAAACAGGCTGCGTACAAGTGAAGACTCATCCCTGGACTCCGTTGTCTCGGTTGTGGTTCCCATAATAATATGCCTCTCCATCATAATAGCGTTCCTGCTCATCAACCAGAAGAAGCAGTGGGTACCGCTGCTATGCTGGTACCGGACACCAACTAAGGTACCATTCAAGTGTCTCCAGAGTAATGAAGCCAAGAGTGCCTGCTCCCCTGTTTCCCTCAACTTTCTTAATATATTTTCTATTAGGCAATGCCATTTATACTTTGCTAATCTTAATGTCAAGTATTTATCAAGCTGTAGCAAGCAAGCATGTAATCCTTGCCCAGGGCTGGCTTGAACCCTGGGTAAATTACCGATCATCCACTGGGTAATGAGTCCTGACTTCTCATGGACCCAACTCCTCGGATGTACTTTTTAACGTGTTTAGATGAGCTGATAACCTGCTGGAGTGAGTCCTAAATCCTCATTCATATTTGAAGCCAAAACTTGAGCATCTGGTGTTTCTCGGTCTTTTTTTGGGGGGGGGGGGGGCTTTGAATGGGGAGAGAAAAGAAAGAAAGAAGGGAGATCACAGGAAAGAGGGCAAGACTCCACTGAGGGTGGAAAGAAGTCAGGCGGACTTAGCACAGGCGTGCAGAGAGGGGCAGGCAAGACAGGGTAAAGACACTGAGAGAACACCAGGTCCAGAGGCAGACTTCTCACCAAGCGGCAAAAACTACGCTTTGGTTCTAATCTAAGGCCCTCCTAATCATGCTTGGTTTAGAAGGAAGAAAAACGTGTATTAAGGAAGTAAGCAGCGACTTAAAACTCTAACCCTTCCTTCTGCATTCAGTTAGACAACCTGAGTATTTCATCCAACTTCCCCTCCCTAGTCTATTAGGGTTCCCCTGGCATATAAAATAACTGTCTGGAGGGGTGTGTGTGTGTGTGTGTGTGTGTGTGTGTGTGTGTGTGTGTGACAATAATGCATTGGCACAGCCTTTATGCTAGACACATGGCTGGGTCCTAACATGGTACTGAACAAGGCGAGGCAGAGTCGACACAATCCAAGGCTAGGGAAAAACTGTTAAAAGGGGGAGGGGCTTGGACCTGCCTCTGCTGAGTACCAGGCTCTGCTGACCCCCCATGGGAGGCCTTACCTTCTTGTAGGAGGGAATGGGGGGAAGAGGCTAGAGGGGCGGGAGGAGGGAAGAGGTGGAATTTGTGATTGGTATGTAAAACGAATAAAAAAAATTCTTAATTTAAAAAAAAAAAAAGGTAAAATGACAGAGAACAGACAGAAGCTGCCCCGTCCTGTGAGGCCATCTTTATGCATCTTCAGTCACTAGAAATCACTATTTTGCCTTGAAATCTGCCTGCCTGGTAACTTTCTACCCATTTCCATCCCTCTTAAATGCAAGCCTGCAGCCAAGGGTTTGAACTAGGTCACTTCACCAATGGAAGTGTAGGTACAGTTATAGTAAGACATCATGCCCCATGAACACTCTGGCCATCATCATGCAGTGAAACTATTGTCTCCCCTGAGTTAGGGCCTGAGTTTCTGTCCATCTGGCATATAGAAATAAGCTAAGAGCAGGTGGTGGTGGCACACACCTTTGATCATAGTACTCGGGAGACAGAGACAGGCGGATCTCTGTGTTCCAGGCCAGCCTGGTCTACAAATCGAGTTCTAGGACAGGCTCCAAAGCTACACAGAAAAAGAAACCCGTCTCAAAAAAAAAAAAAAAAGAAGTAAGCTAAGTCTTTGTGTGTTCTTTTTCTCCTCTCTCACTGAACAGCCATCTTCCTTGAATAATCAGCTGGTATCTGTGGACTGCAAGAAAGGCACTCGAGTCCAAGCGGATGGTTCCCAGACAATGCTAAGAATTGCCGAGCCCGATGCGCGATTCAGTGGCTTCTACAGCATGCAAAAACAGAACCATCTACAGGCAGACAATTTCTACCAAACAGTGTGAACGCAGGCGGCAGCATGGATGAGGTTTCTGAAAGACAGAAAAACGACAAAAATCTGCTCTTTAAAGTAAACTAGAATTTGTGCACTTGCTTAGTGGATTGTATCAGATTGTGACTTGGTGTCCGGCACTAAGGACTTAACTGGGATGGGCTCTGTCTACAGCATTGTGCAGAACAAGCATTCCCACTTGGCCTCAAGATAACTGACCACATGTTTTCATAGAACCAAAGTTTTAAAACTTGCTAAAGTATATTTGCTTGTAAGATAGCTGTAGAGACATTTGGGGGTGGGACAGAGAGTTTGGTGGGGGAAATGGGTTGGGAGGGTAGTGTTGGGAAGAAAAAAAAAAAAATCGGTCAGCTTGGCTTGGGGAGAAAGCCAGGAAAATAAAAAAGCAATTCATGGCCCAGAGGAATTTTTTTTCCCCCCATTGCTCTGAAGACTGTGCTCGGGCCTGAATGAGCAGGAACACAAAAGGCCTTGCAACCCAGCTCCCGTACCACCAGACAAGCGCATCCGAACTCTCAATAGCCATCCCCCGGTCTATAGCCCAAGTTTCTCTTCTTACAGTCACAACTGCAGTAGGCAGTGAGGAAGCCAGGGAAATGGATAGCCACATTTCTCGAAAGCGGGTTATTAAGGATGTATACAGTTAAACTCTTTTTTGCTGCTTCTGTTTTCTTCCGTGCCAATCAGCCAGTTCCTAGTAGAGACAGCAGCAGATGGGTAAGGACGAGGTCACCTCTTAACTCGAGCACTGGAACTTTACTTCCCACGTGGCAGGAAGGAGGGCGAGGGTGAGGACACCAGGCATCTCCAGGGGCTATACTTCCTTGTCCGTTGTTTTCTTCTGTTCTGTCGTTTGGTTGTTCATAGTTTTGTTGAGGCTCTAGCTTAAAGAAGAAACTTTTTTTTTTTAAAAAAAAAAAGACTGTTTGGGATTTTTTTTTCTTTATTATATACTGATTCTACAAAATAGAAACTACTTCATTTTAATTGTATATTATTCAAGCACCTTTGTTGAAGCTCAAAAAAAATGATAATGATGCCTCTTTAAACTTTAGCAATTATAGGAATATTTATGTAACTATCTTATGCTTCAAAAACAAGAGTATTTGTGTGCATGTGTATATAATATATATACATATATATTTATACACATACAGTTTATGTTTTCCTGTTGAATGTATTTTTATGAGATTTTTAACCAGAACAAAGGCAGATAAACAGGCATTCCATAGCAATGCTTCTGATCACTTAGGGTTTTTTGAATAACACAAGCTCATTTATCTGCAGTTTAATTGGAAAGAAGAGATGTGAGTGTGGGTGTGTGCGTGCATGCATGTGTGGGTGTGTGTACGCGCGCGTGTGTGCGTGGGTGTGTGTGCACTTTGAGCAACCAGCATCCCACCTGCTATGGAAAGGATATTCGTTTATTAAAATCTTCTTCCTCGTTTGGATTTTCTTTCACTGTTTTCAATTTGCTCACTGGCCAGAGACACCGATGGCAGTTTTGTATCTGCATCACTAATCAGCTCCTGGATATATATATATATTTTTTTTTTTTTTCAAACAACTGTTTGAAACAACTACTGGAATATTGTCCACAATAAGCTGGAAGTTTGTTGTAGTTTGCCTCAGATATAACTGACTGTATTCTATAGTGTTAACTTTTCAAACAGCTCTTAGCACTTTTATACTAATGACCCACTTGATTTGCCTTTTCAAAATGCTTGTTGTGAAAGACACGGATACCCAGTATGCTTAATGTGAAAAGAAAATGTGTTCTGTTTTGTAAAGGAACTTTCAAGTATTGTTGTAAATACTTGGACAGAGGTTGCTGAACTTAAAAAAAAAATTAATTTATTATTATAATGACCTAATTTATTAATCTGAAGATTAACCATTTTTTTTGTCTTAGAATATCAAAAAGAAAGGTGTTCTAGCTGTTTGCATCAAAGGAAAAAAGATTTATTATCAAGGGGCAATATTTTTATCTATTTCCAAAATAAATTTGTTAATGATATGATGTTACTGAAATAGATTTACATCAGCCTGATTAGTATAAAATTTTGTTGACAATTTATCCATTCCTGGCATAAGAAAAAAAAACTTTATCAAAAGAAATTGTAAATGCTTGCTTTTTGTTTTTTCAATCATGGCCATATGAAAATACTAACAGGATATAGGACAAGGTGTAAATTTTTTTTATTTTAAAGATATGATTTATCCTGAGTGCTGTATCTATTACTCTTTTACTTTGGTTCCTGTTGTGCTCTTGTAAAAGAAAAACAAATATAATTTCCTGAAGAATAAACCGGGCATATAGCACTTGGAGTGCACCAGACTTCTGGAGTGTTGGTTTTTGTCTTCATCAAGCGAAGCTGAGAAGGGACGATTTACAGGCTGCTTCTCGGCAGCAAATACACACTCCATCAAAACCACACACAGTTCACAAGGACTTCTGACCTGGGGTGAAAAGCCAAGGGTCTCCCAGGGTGGCCTGGTCAGCACACCCCAGCAGCAGGTGACCCTTCCCCAGGAACTCCTGCAGAAAGTTGTCCTTAGACACACTGCGCAGGATGCTGCTCTTGCCAAGACAAGAAGCCAGCCGGCGGGCCTGCCTGCTGTCAGTCACAAAGGGGGAAAGGTACTCATCATTAGAACAAACTGAATAGCCCTGTTCCAAAGTACTGCAGACACCAGACCTCCTCAGGATTTTACAGTATCTCTGTATACAGGGAGATACATTGGGGATGGGAGCTAACTATGAAAAGTATTTCTGTTCCATATACGTACCTTTTAGACACAGTATCTGGGTGATTTAAGTAACACTTTGATTAACCTGCCCCATGAGGCCAGCTGTGGGATTTTGCACATGACATTTGGGGTATCATGTTGGTGCTCACAAAGGTTTTTTTTTTTTTTTGGTTTTTTTGACACAGGGTTTCTCTGTATAGCTTTGCACCTTTCCTGGAACTCACTTGGTAGCCCAGGCTGGCCTCGAACTCACAGAGATCCGCCTGCCTCTGCCTCCCAAGTGCTGGGATTATAGGCGTGCGCCACCACCGCCTGGCATAACTTTTTTTTTCCCCAATTATTAATTGATCAATGGGGTGATTGATCAATCATCGATTCGATCGAATTGATCGTTAGTGACGTCATCGGACAGTCAGGATCCAAACTCGCCACCTCAGACACCAGAGCA
>CABHPP010132980.1:28516-42724 GCA_902168425.1 Peromyscus attwateri
CCTTGAACTCACAGAGATCCGCCTACCTCTGCCTCCCGAGTGCTGGGATTAAAGGCGTGCGCCACCACCGCCGGGCCTCACAAAGGTTTTAAAACATTTTTGCATTTAAGATTTGGGTGCTTCACCCATCAAAACTAAGTCACCACAGGCTTGGTTTTTGTTTGGTGGGGCATCCTATGCAGTTTACTACTGAAGAACAAAGTGTTTATAAAACAAAATTGGGGAACCCATTGAAAGAAAACTGTCTTGGTATAGGAAAGCAGGTGGAATTTGAAGCACAACCCAGAATAAGTCATAAGCAGGTGAAGGGCTGCTAAACTCATCTTTCCAACTCTTTCTTCAGTCTAAGGCACCTTACAAATGTCTGTTCTAATCAGCTTCTTCAAGTATTAATACCGTGGCTTCAGCAATTCAGTGGGATGTGGTAAACAGTCCCGCACCTTCACTATCAAGCAAGACACTGAGATCCACCGTCTCCTAAGTGCCAGATGCCATCAGACGTCAGACAGCTACAACTATAGCACTCAACAGTATTCCACTGACTGGAGTAGGGGGCGCAGATGCCCTGTATCCACAAGACGCTAAAGTGGTCTCAGTCCACTCATTTTCTCTTGGGGAGGGAGCTGCCATGACGATTTAGATTCTCACTGCCCAGCAAAATAGGAGGATGGCTGTCACTGCACAGCGGTGTGGTATGATCTCGAAAGGTCCCTGTCCCACTTTGCCATCTAGGCTAATCAGAACCTCCCCAGTGCACATGCCTTAGTGGAAAATTCCACATGCAGTCCAAGCATCAGAACTGTGAGGGCAAAAAACAAAGACTCAAGACCCTTAAGTATGTATTATTTTATTAAATGTCATTGACTTGATTGAAATTGGCAAAAGTGTTCATGATTAGTGCTGTAGCCGTGAGCAGCTTTTTCTAGAAAAGCACACAGGTGTAAATAAAACTGAACACAACCATGAGAACAGGCAGTACCATAGTAGCTCCTTAAGCACCTTAGAGGGCACGGACCTCTTTCAAAACACACTTCTTCACAGACACAGAACACCCACGTTCATGACTCCGAATGGCATCCTAATGGCTCACAAGTCAACAATGGCGAAATAGGCCGAAGTTACAAAATAAGTTCCCAACAGTGTCCGGCATCCATGATTAGGTCAAAGTAGTGCAGGTGTGGCATTCCACTTCACAACAGCCCACACTCATCTCAGTCTCTGGGCAATACTGGCAGGTAATATTCTCAAGATGCTCTCAACACTCAACACTGATTCTCACCATCCCTGGAGAACAGCTCGGGTGGCTCTCCCAGGGCTTGAATATAGTTCTTCAGTGCAGTTCAGATGGAGGAAGTCAAAAACCAACAGCCACACTGTCAACGGAAACCGTAACGGCATGCACAGTTCCTATCTCTCTCTCTCTTCGATCTGCTAAGTCCGAAACCAGTTCACAATGGTTAAGTTTTCCAAAACCTATCTCCAGAATTCAAGAGTGCCATAGCTCTCTCGGTGCTAGAATATGATGGATTAGTGAAGTCATGATCTATTAACACTGAATTGCAAATCCAAGTTCAAGTGTGCTGGTCTCCAAAAGCAGGGACTCATGATAGCCACCTTCCCGAGTGACACCGTAGGAGGTCAAGCCTGGAGTCCACAGAAGGGGAAGCGCTCCAGGTGATGTTGCTCTATGTAGGACACAGAACTACAACAAAGAAAAGAAACAGGTTGAAATGTATCTTCTGCATACACCTGAACTAAACACATGAATGTTACATACACGCTATATGTATATGGAAAGGCTACCACCAACGATGAGAAGTTCTCTAAGACACATTATTAGAATTTTCCAGAAATGAGACACCTAAAGGCCATGTCTCTTGGGGTACCATATAAGATGTAAGCCCGTCACTCCAGCCCCAAGTCCTGTAAGAGCACAGGCCTCTGGAGACGTCAAAGAAGGGCTGAACAGTAGCAGCCATACTGTGGCCCAGGTCTTGGGTACCGTTAACTGAAGTCAACAGTGGCTGTAGGGGTATCAGTATGAGAAGTTGCATTCTCCCAGCAGACCCATTCCATCTAGGCCAGATGGGGTCACTTGACCTTTGCTTTCTCACCTTTGCATTAAATCTAAGGAGCTATATTTACACAGACAGGCTGTAGGCGTCTCTGTTAGGACAGTAGGAAGGCCAGCTAAGCCAAGAGAAGGAACACCATTCTCCACTCTGAGCAACAACAGCCCCTCCCACTCAG
Source organism: Peromyscus attwateri (assembly GCA_902168425.1). Classification (NCBI taxonomy): domain Eukaryota; kingdom Metazoa; phylum Chordata; class Mammalia; order Rodentia; family Cricetidae; genus Peromyscus; species Peromyscus attwateri. The sequence continues at coordinate 30,767 of CABHPP010132980.1, forward strand.
GGTCCCATGCCTGGTCCCCAGGAAGAGCGACGGTTGACAGGCTGGGTGGAAAAGAGCATTTTAGTACCCCCAAGTCCACACCGGCCCCTCCCCCAATCCCTGACGCTTCTACATTGTGTTCCCTCTGTCGCGTTCTAGAGTACAGCATCACTGCTGGAGTCTGAGCTCTGGCTGCTTTCCAACCCGGTCTGCACAGCGTAACACGGAGACAGAAGAAGCGCAGCGTATGCAGACGGCAGCTCACAGGAAGCGGGTACAGCGTACAGCGTGACCAGACAGGGCTCAAAGACAGCCAGTGCCCCGAGTGGGAGGGCAGGCCCAGGAGTGGGGGCACCCGCCTCCCCAAGTGGAAGGACGAGATTTACAGTAGTGGTCCTAGGTTTTCCAAGTGAAAACTCTTCTCCCACAGCCCTGTTCCCCAGGCTGCAACATCCTTCAGAAGCCACTGGCTGGCTGTCCTGGCAGAGCCCTCCAGACCCACTGTAATAAGACTGAGACGTGTTCTTTATGTTCGTCTCCTTCCTGTTACATCCAGGACAAACCGCAGGGCCATCCAGCTTTAAAACCAACGCTAGCACAACACAAAAGCAAACGAAGGCGTCAGGTACAAAAAAAAAGTCGTTAATTTCGTAGGGAGAAAAGGCCATCCATCAGAAAAACAAAAAACACTTTTAAACAAGATGCTGACTCAGCCCTGTCCACCCGTGTTACCGCTGGCAAACGGCTGGCTGCTGTTGTTACACGTCAAGTCTCCTCAAATGATACTTCTGCATCCTTCACTGCGAGCCCCTTTCGTTTCTGTGAAACTACAGCTGAATGAAAAGTCCATCAGAGACAGTGAATGTCTGAGGTCACAACACTTTTATCTCCTGCTAACTGGTGGAGGAGAGAGACCAAAGACAGCAGTAATGAGAAGAGCTTGCTCTCCAAACCCAGACTACAAGACGTAAATTCTGTGCCGCTTTCAAATCCGGTCCGTAAACAAACGCTGCCTTTAACAATGAGCCCCACTGCACAGCAGCCGCTTTTCCTGTAACTGAGGGAGCTCTCTAGTCCCCTCAGCTAAGGATGGACTATTAACATTTCTGCTCTTTTCTCAGCAAATGAGGCCCGTTATCTTCTGACTTCTTTTCCCTCCTCAGTACCCCCAGCCTGTATGATCCAGATCGTGTGCTCTAATATTTACAGCCCATGTCTCACTGTTGAGAAATGCCGTTTTTCTCCTTCCCTTCTCTACCTGAGACTTTGGTCTGTTCTGTGCTCCCCTTGGCAGTGTCCACAATTTTTCCTCCACCATCTGCTCTGGCAGATCTGTCTTTCCTTTCCTATTGCCCTCGAGGTAACAGACACCACCCTTCCCAAGCTTCCAGGACCATTATGTCCATACCTGATACTCTGAAAGAGTGGACATACCTTTTAATTATTTTAAAAATGTATTTATTTTTTGAAGCAGGGTCTCACTATGTACGCCGTGGCTGCCTGGAACTCTCTATGTAGACCAGGCTGGCCTCAAACTCAGAGATCCACCTTCCCTCTGCCTCCCGAGTCCTGGGATTAAAGGTGTGCACCACCACACTCAGAGCCCAATGTCTTTTTAATTCTCTCCTCCAGTAAGTGTTCACCACTCAGCTGTGGGAATACTTTCCAGCCCAGGATCTCAAACAGAAGCTACGTTCTGTAGAGCCCTAATGGTACAGCCATCCATCAGTTGCCTATCTACCGTCACTGTACATTAACAAAGCTGTGCGAACATTTTCTTCCGTCAACAACAGGATGCATTTCCTGATTAATCAGGGCTCCTCAGCCACTGCTCCCACACTGTCATAAAACTCACCTTTCAGAATATAGTCAGTTAACAAGCTTGGAACTTTCTCGCTGTCCTCCTTCATGGCCCGCAGAACTACAAAATAAGAAAAAGACAGTGGTGATAACTCAAGGTTCAGGTCAAAAATGATGTTTAATCTCAAAGTTGTAGCCTTAGTCCTAATGAATGATTACACAAATTACACATAGATTCTTTTCTAGATATGGGTGAAGAAGTGAGATTCATTTCCCTGGTTTAATGTTCCCAAGCCTGGAGGCAGGCAAGAAGCACTGGGCTGTGTGCGGAGCATCTGCTTTGTTCTAGTGGAAGCTGGGAAGTAAATGAAGGACAGTATATTGTGTACTTTGATGAGCCGTGAACCCTCAGAGGTCCTCAGAACTGGAGGACCTCCTGGGAAAAGGGGAGATTTAGCTGTACTCTCCAAATAATACACGAGTCAGATTTAGAGAAAACATTTAAAGAGCAAATGAAGAAAGACCTAAGAGGCAACTCTGCATCTGGTAGGCTCTGAACACCTTCTCTGCTAGGGAAGAAGATGAGGAGACATCTCATAAAGAGATCACGTGAGTGAGTGTGTGTGTGTGTGTGTGTGTGTGTGTGTGTGTGTGTGTGTGTGTAGACCAAAACAGAAACACCAGCCCCTCAGCATCAGGTTTTCAGTTTTGATTTTTAATCTAAATCACCTAGGTAGAAACAAATTCACAACTGGACCTTCACAGTTAATTTTGCCCCTGGATGTATGAGAAGACTGCACGGTATAACCATCCAATCAGCTGTCGGGGTTTTTAACCCTGGCTCCGCCACTTCTCTAACTATGAGTAAGGACTTTATTGCCCTGTGTACCAAGTTCCTCATCTGTAACCTAAGGGTAATAACTAGGTTTGTCTCAGAGGCTGTATGATGAGGATCCAGCTCCTCATTACATATGGATGACACATACAGTGACTTCCATTAAACACAACTACTGTAACTCTCATGATGAGGAAGGCCACACACCCATAAATGGCTTTTGTTCTGTGGTAACAGCAGAGGCCCTGGTGTCCCCAAATGTCTTCACCAGAGAAACACTTTCCCACATCTACTGTCAACAGCATCATCACAGCTGTCTTAGAGTGGACATCACTCCGCTTCCCAAAGATGCCCGGAGATTCCCAAAATTGTATCCATATAGGAAAGCAGCATCTAAGAATCATCTAAGAACATTCTAGGGATGCAACACTCTAGAGAACTGCAATGACTTTGGTCTCGTCCCTGAGCTGAGGTGCTCGGGGGCTCAATAATTCCTGTTTTTCTGCTCAGTATTTATGCTCTGTCCTTTAGACAACCGTTAGGCTCAGCACTGCCGCTTTCAATCAGGTTTCAAACTTTTTTAACTTTTCTCTAAAAATCACATTCTGAGGGCCAGTGTCATCAGGGTTGAGTTGCCCAAGGATTAAGAGACTCAGGCCCCGTAATTAACCGTCTTCTGTGATCTTGGACACTCACAAATTTGCAAGCTCTTGCTGGAGATGAGAGGGCTGGCCACCCAGCTGAGCTCTGGCTTCTTTATCTTAGACTGACTGGCATCACTTGATTTATCTACATCTAAATATAAGACTTTTTATGTACTGTTCACCATGGAAAAGAGTAAACAACTGAGGTTAGCTGAGAGGGAGCCGCTTGTCCCCTCTGGCTTCCCACCCACGTGTCACCATCAGTATCTACCCACGCGGTCCACTTGCATGTCCTTCTGTAAGCAATTATCACAAAAGTTACAATTAGAAGTAATGTAATTAACAAATCTAATCCTTCATACTTTGTTTGTCTTGAGACAGGGTCTTACTCTGTAGCCCAGGATGGTTAAATCTCATAATCTCATGGCAATCCTCCTGCCTCAGCCTTCTCAGTGCTGGAATACATATGTGAGCCACCAGGGTCAGTGCTCAATCCCTTCACTTTCTTTCTTCTTTTTGTTTTTTAGTGAGATCTGAACAACTATTTATTTACTTGTTTGTATGTTTGTTTGTTTGTTGTGTGGGTGGGTGGGTGTTTTGGTTACATGTCTATTTGTGTACCATTTATGTGTCTGGCACCTGTGGAGGCCAGAAGGGGCATCAGATTCCCTGGAACTAGAATCGCAGACAGTTGTGAGCTGCAAATTGAACCCAGGTCCTCTGGAAGAGAGGCCAGTGCTCTTAACCACTGAGCCCAAGCCAAGCTGATTGTGACTTACCCCACATCATATGTAATTTCTTTGCTATAGGACAAGCTGAGAAAATATTTTTATTCTAATTTTCCAATGCTACCAAGAAAGAGAAAGTGACTTCCAAGAATATCCCTAAAAATAAAAGTGACCAGATTTCTGTGGCCTTTTATAACTACTCTAAGACATGCTTAATACATCTACTTTCTAATCTCACAAACCATTTTAAAATGTACTGCCACACACATGTGGGGTACCTTTATCTGCTTTATTCATTAATATATCTACAGTGCTCAGAAAAGGGCCTGGCACACAGCAGGTCCTAGCAATGTTTGCTGAGTGAATGCATGTTCTTAAAATCTCCCTACAACTAATACCCCTAGTTTTCCGTTCACAAGAAGGTGGGGTGTTTACCCTAAAATTTCTAAGTCTTTCCTATTCAGCCACTAAAGTCACATAAGACCCACAAAGCATTTTATTTGTTGATAGACATGTTCTTGTGTAAGATGATGGAGATTCAAGGTACATGTTTTCTATAAAAAAAAACAAACAAACAAACAAAAAAACCTTACCTCTCTGATTTTTTTTTTTTTTTTTTTTTTTTTTTTTTTTGGTTTTTCAAGACAGCGTTTCTCTGTATAGCTCTGCACCTTTCCTGGAACTCACTTTGGAGACCAGGCTGGCCTTGAACTCACAGAGATCCGCCTGCCTCTGCCTCCCAAATGCTGGGATTAAAGGCGTGCGCCACCACCGCCCGGCTATAATTCAAAAATTAAGGAGAAAAAATTCAAACAACGAACACCAGGGTCAGCACTACATTTGATATTATAGTTATTCATTTCACTGTCATAAGAATGAAGGATGCCATCCATCACTTACCAGCCTCCGCTGACAAAATAAACAAAAATAAAATCCAGAAATGGAAACCAAAAGTTCAAGAATCAGCAAGAGTCAAAGGAGTAAGCAAACAAGTACATGTGTCTCCGCTCACTTTTTGTTAAGATCTGAAGATCCTCGACAGACGGTGGACCATTCTTTTTCTCATAAGGGATGACTGTCGTCAAGTACTGCCAAGGTAAAGGGGGAGAAAAAGCGTCGTTTAGGCCTGAATAAATTTACCTTCAAAACAGCGCAGTTCCTAGAAGGCCTGCTCTAGAACACGAACAAGAGCTGGTTTGGAGACGAGTGCAGGGCACAGGCAGCAGGTCCCCAAGTCTGACTCTTTCCACTGGGGCTCACTTTCCCCCCAGTTCTCCCCGCTGTGTGTGAACCTCACAGCAACATCAACAACCACCCCCCTGTGGTTCAGCCATTGACCGTTCCTCAGGCTGAGGTCTGAGGACCACTGGCTCAGTTTGCTCATTTTGAAGGTGGAGTCTTTCTTACCTAGCACTCTCCCTGCAAGTTTTCAACACAGTGTCACAACAGTAATTAAGCTAACAGCATAGCTTTAACAACACCACACAACTGATCGTTTCTGGCAGTCAAATCATTCCCTTTCAGACCATTCTTATTTTGACTGAAAGCCACGGTCAAATGAATAACATGACGACATTCCAGAATACAAACCAGCTTCTTCTAGACATGAATAACGAAGACTTACTTCCCCAAACAATTACTGAAACATGTAATTAATATTGAAATGATTGTATAAGTATGCACAAATGATTTTAGGTATTAGAGATGAGGAAAGTGAGAAAGAATGGCCTAAAAGGTAAATGAATAATAAAAATAATCTCCAAATTTGTCACAAATTGCCCAGCCAGTTCACTCCTTCTAAAGGCTCATGATTATCATACTTGCATCCAAAAAGAGAAAAGAAAATCTCATGAAAGCATGTTCTAGAAATAACTGTCTAGAATCTTCTATTCTGGAGTTCAGGGCAGTTTGCAAAGGCTCACATAGAAAGTTGGTGCCCTGGCCAGTCCTTGAGCTTCTTCAAGCTTGTCCTCCATGTTCGTTCTCAATTCCAACTCTGTTCCTAATCCCCATGGACTGTGTGAGTCTATAAATAAAATAACTGGGCCCAAGGTCCAGACAGTAGGAAAAATGAGCTATTCCACTTTTTTAAACTGAAGTGCCCCACAGCCTTTCTGAACTAGACTTCTCCAGGTATGGCTCAACTGTACAGCCAAGTATGTTTCTTTATAAAAATGCCCATAAAAGACAGGCATGTGCCCGCTGAAGATTTCGGTCATGCATCAAACATGAAGCATCATCAGGAATCTATGCCGTGGCCATGGGCCCACCTCCTCATGAGTCAGGTCAATTTGGAAGCTATTTTTCCTTCCTGCAGGTTGACGGAGGTAAGTGGCAGAGAATACAAAGTGAGATTCAACGGTCCCCATGGAGCCTCTCTCTCTATCAGCTGTGAATGGCAGTGTGAGCCTGCCCTCTTTAATACCAGTCCTCGCCCCGAGTGATACACAAAAACCCTCTGTAGAATCACCAGGCATTTGGTTCTTTGGATTCAACTGCCTACACGTCCCATTGGCACACCTTCTTCATCATCCAAGACCTAGCCTATGAGAGTGTTTTTCTTCAAATGGAGTTTTCCAAGAGTGAAAGATAATTTCAAACACAAAACAGTCACCAATATATACACTTCCCATTTTTGTGACCCTCCTCTGAATTATGCCGAACTGTAAATACAAACCAAGTCACTTCACATCTGACTACACAGGCTCATGGCATATAATTCTGCATACGTGATATATTGTTCCTCACTTGGCCGACAACTGAGCTGGCTCACCATACAATATGCACAATTTCATATACAAGAGGTAAAATATACTCTCTGCATATTTTTTACCCAAGACTCTATAATCTCAAAGATACCAACCTCTGGCCACATTCTCCTTAAAATGAGATCTTCTTTCCCAGATTTTTATAAGTAGAGTATCATGTTGCAGTTCGGCTGTCTCCACAACCAGCCCTTTCCGCACATGCAATCCATTATGTCAGTACATTAATATCTATTTGTTAGAGGTGGGCAGGAGAAACTGGGGCCCTGAAACCTGCTTAAGAATGCAATTAGTCTGTTGTCCAATCTAAAGGCTCTTTCCCCCGAGGGGGATTCTGTTCATTATTGGGACTGCAGATATAATGAACCCGTGCTTCTCTCCTTTAAGCGGTGGTCTTAATAAATTAGTAAAAGTGCCAACTTTCAGGGCCCACACAGACAGAGAAAAGGAACAAGCAGAAGGAGAGGAAATTAAGGATAATGGAGCACCTGTTTCTCTCCACCTGAGTTTCCAAAGGTGTGGCGGAGGCCATTCTGAATGACATTTGAGATCCCTTCCATGCTGAAGCGCTAAAGGCAGCAGTGTGGCCCAGGAAGAAAAGGACAGAGAGAGAAGTTCAGAGACTTTTAGTAGAATGTTCCGTGATGATTTTCCGTGCCCAACAGACAAGCAGTTAGAAAATGCTACAATTACTCATTCTCATAAAGCAGACGAAATCATGCTGTTTAGAAACTGTGTTCCCATGCCTGTATGAGTCCAATGCAGAACCCACTGTTGGTAGGCCATCATACCCCCAGAGATCTTCCCTGGTGTAACAGATTTGTTCCCATTTCTTATAAATGTCAGCTGTACACACATTTTATTTAACACACAATTTTTAAGATACTTTTTGATACTGTTTACCTACATTTCATCACAAGACTGACAACTTGATCCTGAGTAACGGGCCTATTCTGGGCTCAAGTTCACATCTTTCCACCCTCAGTTTGGGGAAGACAAAGCTAACATTTGGCAGATGAGCATGCTGCCACCCAGGGAGTCCACTGTTCCCACTCACTCTCCAGGCATCCGCCACTGCCTTGATGCCGAAAGAAAATGTGAACTGGAAGATGGCATGTGCTTCCTGGGGAGTAGAATGGATCCCATTTTACCAGCTGAGCACCCCAAAACTTTTGTGAAGACTATCCACTCTGTTTTTAGAAAACAATTTCAGCTGATTTCTCCCAGCAACCTCCAAGACTTCCTAGAATTCACTGCACTCAGATGAGACTTTCTTTTTCCTGTCAGTGACCTATCTTGGTTTGTAACCAGCCTGCACAGTCACATGCATGGTAAAAAGGGCCACTGGTACCTGTCTAACAGCTGAGTCAAAGGCAGGAGAGAGATTCTTGCAGCATGACTAACTAAGGGAAAGGCTTCTGAGAAGGAAGCTGTCGTCTGACTCACCGGATGGTGCCCTTCCCTGGAATTTCAGGGGGAAAGTTGAGCCAGTAAACACTGAAGGAACAAACTTCAAGATTTTTCCAGGTCCCAAGGAAACCACAGCAGTTGTCTCTGCTCTCATAAAATGTATACAATAGTCCAAGTGATCTCAAAGTGTGGCCCAGGTACAAGTTAAGAGGCGGCTGAAATTCTCCTAGAGGTACCTGAACTCAAACACCTTCATCTCATCAAGACCTGACTTGTCTTTTCCTTAATTACTGTTGTATATTCATCATGCATAGTTAGGCTTCATGCAATTTCTTTCAAGTCTATCATGTACTCTGGCCATATACAGCACTCCAGTTCTCTCAGTCTGTCACAACTTACAGTGTAATATTCCGAAGGACAGACAGAATGCAGAAGCAGAGCTGAGACTCCTGTCCTTCAGTGACGCTGCACATCAACAAGACTGACAAAAACAAACACCAATGACATTTTCCTAACCAAAAGCTTTCAAGTTACATTCTATGAAAACTTACCATTTATATAAGAATTAATCATTTAACTCTGGTACTTTGAATGAATTAATCTTTTATTAGTTTTAATTTTTAATATAGTAAATATTGATCAATTTAATATGTATGAAGTAAAGCCCTCTGAGGCCCTCAATAAATATTAAGAGTGGGAAGAACCCCTGATTATCAAAGAGCCTGAGAAATACAAACAGGGTTACCCCTCAAGGAGGCAGACTGTGCTTCTGGCCCAGCCCCACCAGCCAAGGGTACTAGTGAACCCCGAGGGCACCCACACTTGTCCTGTGGGAGTTGTTCAGCACACCTCTCCTTCTCCACCACTCTCTTGCCCCACCTTTTCCAGATCCATATCCACACACAGTTTTCTGTTGGCAAGAATCAATTATCTGGTCAAGACACTTCCACATGACACATGGCTCCTTACTCTGCTGAGAATATAACTTTGTCTTTTTTTTTTTTAATTTTTTTTTTGTGGTTTTTTTTTGAGACAGGATTCCTCTATGTAATAGCTTTGGCTGTCCTTGAACTCGAGTTGTAGACCAGGCTAGCCTCAAACTCCCAGAGATCCATCTGCCTCTGCCTCCTGAGTGTTGGGATTAAGGGCATGTGCCACCACACCTGGCTAATGATTACTTTTGATGGAAGAGATAGTTTTTACAATAAAAACCTACAAACAACTAGTTTTGAAGATTCTTCACACACCACATTGTAATTTGTTCCCTGTTTTTAAAACAGATTATCCAGAGAGATGACATCACAGGCTCCCATATCAGCAATAAACATGATAGGAAATGATTTTCAAGTAAACAAGTCAGCTCCTTATTTAAGCATTCTAAAAAATTCATTCCCTTGGAAAATCTCTTAAAAGAATGCTTGTTTCAGTCTGCATTACCTGGCTCCATTTTCTATGGAAAGGCTAAAGCTAGGTAAGAACTCAGAAAACCTCAAGCTGGACAAAGGAGTCAGAGCGCACATGTGAGAAAACTCAGGTACAGTCCAAATTCATTAGCTTTATTTTCCCAGTCAAAAACCTAATTAGCATCACTGAAGGAAAAAACAAAAACAAAAAAAGCCAAACAAAAAGAAGGTCCATACACATTCATAGGACACATACGCAATTTCAGATTTCCTTTTTAAATACACAGACATGAGCACCACTGGACTATTTCAATTACAAGAAAGTGAGGGATGATGTTCACACCATCAGAACTCTAGCCTGGAAGGAAGACATCAAAATGCAACCTCGGGGAACCCACGCAGGCTGGAGAACACAAGCCCGCCTGCCTACTGAGGCTAGCCAGAGAAGCTGAAGTCCAAGTTTCCCAACAAAACCTCGGCCATGCCTGTGCCGGCAGACACAGCCAAGGGCACCCAGCCCCGGAGCACTCCCCAGCCAACGGCCAAGCCAGAGGAGCAAGGCGGCACATGGCAGGACCCTACTGCACTTTGTACCACTGCAAAAAAAAAAAAAAAAAAAAAAAAAAAAATCATCTAAATAGACAGTTGAGAGACTCTAGGGACACAGGGGTGTGTGGGTGTGTGTGTGTGTGTATGTGTGTGTGTGTGTGTGTGTGTGACAGAGACAGAGAATACACAACACAGAACCCAAGAGAGAGAAAGAAAGAGAGAGAGAAAGAACACAACACAGAACACAATTAACAGATCTGGCTGAGAACTAAGTGTTCTAGCTACGATGAACGCCAGCCTCCCTGAGAAACTGAGTCACAGTTCTCCCCTTCACTCATTCCCACCTTTTTTTCTCCGGGCTTTCTCAGTGACCAAACCCTCAACCTACTTTCCCCAGAGTTATCTTCTTTGACATTCAAGTCCAAAGACACTTCAGATCCCTGTGAGACTTCCAGGAATCCCTGTTTGCCAGTTCTTTTCTCTGGATTCTTGACACCACATTCTTGAGTATCCAACTGTCCCTGCCCGGTGTTCCCCTGGGTTCCAACACCATTTGGGCTTTTCAACTGTCACACTGTGTGTGTGTGTGTGTGTGTGTGTGTGTGTGTGTGTGTGTGTGTCTGTGTGTCTGTGTGCCTGTGTCTGAGGATAGGTCTTGCTACACTGTCCAGACTAGCCTCCAACTTCTTAGACTCAAGCATTCTCCTTCTTCAGCCTCTGAGGGATTGGGACAACAGGCACTTGCCAAAAGCTACTGTGCCCAGCCATTAAAGTTATTTGTAATGGGAGATACAGGGTACAGTACCTGAAGAAAGATGGACAGGAGTGGGAGCAGAGAAAGATTAAGTCAATTTTTCATAAATTTTATGGAAACACAGTCAGATGAGATGCACCTTTATGTCCCTAAAAGCACAGCTTTGTCCTCAGCATAAGAGGACCTGATCAATGGCCTGAGCCACATGGCTCTATCCTGGGGATGTCTTTCTGTATGCTGTGAATGTGTTGCTCTGATTGATTGATAAATAAAACGCTGATTGGCCAGTAGCCAGGCAGGAAGTATAGTGTAGGCAGGATAAGCAGAGAAGAGAATTCTGGGAAAAGCAAGGCTGAGTCAGGAGATGCTGCCAGCCACCGCTGCCATGAGAAGCAAGATGTAAGTTACCGGTAAGCCACGAGCCATGTGGCAACTTATAGATTAATAGAAATGGGTTAATTTAAGATATAAGAACTAGATAGCAAGAAGCCTGCCACAGCCATACAGTTTATAAGTAATATAAGTCTCTGTGTGTTTACTTGGGTCTGAGCAGCTGCAGGAGCAGGGCGGACACAGAAAAACTTCAACTACTAATGGCGCCCAATGTGGGGCAAGAGTTTCCACCTAAAACCTTAAAAAGAAGATTCTAAAATGGAGCTAAAAACAGCTTCCTAGTTGTCTCTCTCAAGTTAGCAGCAGCCTGCAGGCTTAAGCTACTCTATGGCAGGTTCCTGGCATGCAGGCTTGACCTACAGCATGGCGGGAATGTAGCTTTTGCTAGTACAGACCAAAAAAAAAAAAAAAAAAAAAAGAGGTTTCTGGGCTACATGCTACTTTGATAAAAGCATAGACCCACTGCTTCTGAGAGTTGATGGTACACATGCTCCCAGACCCAGAGCTGGCAGTAAACGTAAAACTGCCATGTTGGGAAGCTGAGATGGGCAGAGCCAGCTGTGGCCATTTCAGTCTTAGTAATCTGCAGTTTAAACCACATTATGACAGATTCAGATGGAACAGTTTACCATGTGTGTAAAAGTGTATGTAGGCTTGGAAGAGAGACAAAAAGGAATATATGCAGTTATATAAAGAAA
>CABHPP010132981.1:0-23130 GCA_902168425.1 Peromyscus attwateri
TGCTTCCAGAAGCCCTCAGAAAACAATATTAATTCAGTGCACAGGGGTGTGGCAGGTGATCCCACGGAGGCAGAGTTAAATGAGGCAGGAAGCACCATGAGAGATACAAGAAACACCTAGAGGTGTGAAGTCTTCAGAGTATTCAAGGTACTTCAGAGAGTTTGGGGTAGCTATAATGTGAAACAGCTAAACACGCCTCAAAGTAAAGAGAGATCGCCATCCTTCCCTAGAGGTACACAGTGACAGTGGTGTGTGTGTGTGGTTACATATGAACACATGTTTATCTCCAAGTTAGTTTCAGCTATCAACTTGACACAGCCTGAAAGCACCAGAGGGAGTCTCAGTTGGGGAGATTGCCTTGATCAGGTTGGCCTGTGGTGTGTCTTGGGGCACAAAAATTACTCATTGATGTAGGAGGGCCCATCCCACTGTGGGTAGTATCACCCCACAGCAGGTGCTCCTGGTCCTGGTCCTGGCTTATATACAAAAGCTGACAGGGCTGGAGAGATGGCTCAGCAGTTCAGAGCACTGGCTACTCTTCCAGAGAATGTGGGTTCAAGTCCCAGCAACCACATGGCAGTTCACAACTGTCTAACTCCTGTTCCTAGGGATCCCACACCCTCACACAGACATTTATGCAAGCAAAACACCAGTGTACATAAAGTACAAATAAATAAATTATTTAAAATAAAGAGAAAGAGAAAAGTGGCTAAGCACAAGCCAGAGGATGTAAGCCAAGAAGCAGCCTTCCTCTATGGTTCCTGTCTCTGCTCCTGTGTGGTGATATTGTGTTTCCCCAAATATTGTGCACCATAATAAACTTATCTGGGGTCAGAGAACAGAACAGCCATTAGATATAGAGGCCAGAAAATGGTAGCACACACGCCTTTAATCCTATCACTTGGGAGGCAGAGATCCATCTGGATCTCTGTGAGTTTAAAGCCACACTGGAAACAGTCAGGCATGGTGACTCATGCCTTTAATCCCAGGAAGTGAGCCTTTAATCCCAGGAAGTGATGGCAGAAAGCAGAAAGGTATATAAGGCGTGAGGACCAGGAACTAGCTGGTTAAGCTTTTAGGCTTCTGAGCAACAGTTCAGCTGAGATTCATTCTGGATGAGGACTGAGAGGCTTCCAGTCTGAGGTAACAGGATCAGCTGAGAAGCTGGCCAGGTGAGGTTGGCTGTGGCTTGTTCTGCTTCTCTGATCTTCCAGCATTCACCCCAATAACTGGCCTCAGGTTTGATTTTATTAATAAGAACTTTTAAGATTCCTGCTACATCCCTGCTTGACCTCCCTGACTTCCTACAGTGAGGAACTAAACCTTCCCTGACCCCATGTTGCTTTTAGTGGTGGTGTCTATCAGAGTAAGAGAAAGGCAAGCTGGAACAGTGCACGTGAAAGTCAGAGGTCAATGTTGGATGTCTTCCTCAACCATTCTCGGCCTTCTATTTTGAGATATGGTCTCACACTGAACTTGGAGCTCACTGATTTGGATCTACACCCAGGGACATACAATGGATAGAGAGGAAGTTCTTTATTTTTTCAACAGGAAAACTGACTGAAGGCTATAGACAATGAAAGCCAAGGTGCTAAGGAGACAGCTCCGTTGGTAAAGTGTGCACCTGTGAACTTGAGTTGGGACCCTTAGAACCCTTGTAAAAGTTAGGTGTGGCATCAATTCTACTTAATCCTGTATCTGTAATCCCACTGAAGAGAAGTTGGAGGCAGGAAGATCTTTGGAGCTCATTGGCCAGTCAGCTTTGCCTGATTAGTGAGCTCCAGGCTGGTGAGAGACCCTGTCTCAAGAAAAACTCCAAAAGGACAGCATTTGAGAAACAATATCCATGTGCACATGCACCTACACACACATATACTTGAACATACATGCACAAATATTCAGAAATCCATACCTGACATGGAATAAAAATAACAGCAGTTTAATAATGAGTATATAAAAAAGGAAACAATAGCATAAGAATAAAAAAGAGAAGTAGGTGTCGGCATAAAGGAAGGGCCAATGTAGGACATTATATGTTTAGTGATAGTTTGCAGCTAGAAGGCCAGAGGCAGTGGCTCTGGTTCCTCCAAGGACCAAAGACTTCTTTACCCAAGTCATGAAGATTCTTTCAGGGACATAATTAAGGCTTGCCCCTCTGCAGGAGCATCCAGGAGCAATGACTCAGAAGAGTCACCATGAAATCTCTAACTCGAAATCCTCACTGCAGATACACTGCAATGGAATGGGGCTTGTTCTGCCAAATTCCCCATGTGATTCAACCATGGCCCCTTGCCAGAGAGCCAGAGGGGGAGAGCGCCATTCCATGGAGATTTCCCAGCACCATCAGAGGGTGAAACAGCAGTATGAGGCTTTCGGAAAGCCATTCCCAAGGACAGTTTGGCTTTGAGAAGAGCCGGTAGAGTGCCAGCGTGGTTGATGGATTGGCCTCTTTCCACAGCTTAGCCATTCTTGCGTGGAGACATTGGGTACTTGTAGTGACTGAGAGTCACTGATTGCCTTCACCATCTGCTGCTGTGTCTTCCTTAGGTGACATCAGAGGGCACAGCAGGGTTCACCCTGGTTATCCAATAGGACCTAAGGTTGTTTGACTCAACTGTTCGTGTTCCTCTAATACTGGCAAAATGATGCCACCGTAAGTCAGCTGAGAGGAAGCCAGGATTTAACTGCAAACAAGAGACCCAGCTTGCTTAACAGCATGGAGCCCTTCTGCTGCAACGGAGCAGATGTGTGCTAATTAGGCTGCAATGAAAGTGTCTGTCCAGTCACTACGAAAGGAAAGCTTTCCTTCCTCATCTGAAGAAGGTAATTACGGTGCAGGTAGGCAAACATGTTTCTGAGACTGCTCAGTGCTGGCAGAAAGCATGGGCAGCTTGGGCAGGCAGGCTGGGCATGGGTTGAGAGCTTGGGTACTGCAGGACAGGGTAATGATAAAGAGAATCCTTGGCAGCACTGGTGCCATAGGATGCTGGTTCTTGCACACTGCTTGTTCAGAGGGTGGTTGGTGCCCTGGAGAAACCTCAGGGTATGAGGCAAGAGGAATAAAGGCATGAGCTGTGTGAGCTGAAGGCCCTCATTGGAGAGATGCCAGTCCCGATTTTCTGGTGCCAGGAAATTTGGGTTGTGTTGGACATGATGGAGTTAAGAAAGGGCCACTTGATAAATGGGTGCAGATGGGTTTGTGTGGGATGTGACCAAACAAAGCACATGAAACTAAGCATTTTCAAAATGTACTTTTTGAGCTGAAGATGTGGCTCAGTTGCCAGAATGCTTGCCTAGCATGCAGGAAACCCTGGGTTTGATCCCCAGTACCGCATAAAATGTGTGTGGTGGCACATCTTAGCACTTGGGAGGTGGAGGCACAAGGATTGGAATCTCAGCTATACAGTGAGTTTAAGTATAGCATGGGTTACAAGGGACTCTAGCCCCTACTAAATGCAAGGAACCAGGATCTGTTTCTCTGTAAGCTGGGACACTGAGGATGTGGAGGAATCAGCTTGGCTGAGGGTAGAAAACTCAGGAGTGAATAAAAAGACAACTCTTCTACCATCTATCTGCTGCTCCACAAGCTGCTGTCTTATCCTTGTCTGGTCTCCTGCTTTCTCCTCAATGCCCACGTGCATCCTTACCTCTTCTCAGTTTGAGCCCTCACTGAATCTCTTGGCCTGGGGTGAGGGGCGTGGCTTGGGGCGAGGGGCGGGGATACACAGGCACTTCCTCATCACCGCCACTGCTCCAGTCCCTTCCACTGCCCATTCATTTTTTATTCAGCCATCAACATGATCTTTCTAAATGCAAGCTGGTCATCTCTTCAGTCTGAAAGACTCCAGTGGTCCATCTGGAGAGATAGCTCAGTTAGGAAAGTACTTGCTGAGCGTGTGTGAGGACCTGAGTTCTAGCCCTAGAACTTATTTTGCAAGCCTGATCTAGGGGTGTGCATCTGTAATCCCAACACTGGAGAGAAAGGCAGAACAATCTCTAGGGCTGGCTGTCCAGCCAGCCTAGCCTACTTGGTAAGTTCTAGATTATTGAGAGACCCTGTCTCAAAACCCTCATGGTTCTTGAAGGTGTCCTCTGGCCTCCATACAAATGTATCTGCATGAACACACACACACATACACACACACACACACACACACACACACACACACACACACACACACACACACACTGCAGCCTTCATCTGGAACTTACCTGCAAAGACCCAAGCTGGAGTTACTTACATTTTTTGCTGTTCCTTTGTAATGACTTTGTTTCTTTGTGCTGTTCCCTCCTCTGGAATATCTTTTCCTTTTGTTTTGCTGCCAATCCTTTATCTGTCTAAACAAAGCTGTCTCCTCTGGGAAGCTTTGTCTGTCCTCCTTCCATAGTAGGGTTAATTGTTCTGCTTCTTATTCATGCATGCATATCTAAGTGTACATAACAAAATTTACTATTTTAACATTTATTTGTGTGTATATTCACAGGCATGTGTGTGCAAATGTTCATGCATATGCACATGCATGCTTGTGTGTGGAGGCCAGAGGTCAACTTCTGCTGTTGTTCCTCCGGATCCATCCACCTTATTACCTGAGATAGGGTACTCTCATTGGGACCTGGCACTGGACCATTCAGCTAGGCTGGCTGGCCAATTGGTGCCAGCAATCTTCCTGTCTCTACCTCCCCCACACTGGGACTACAAGGGTACATTGGCAAGCTCAGATTTTCACAGTGATGCTGGGAATTAAACTCAGGACCTTGTAATTGCATGGTAAGTACCACATGTAAGTGTACAGATCAGTGGTCATAAGAACATGCACATTGTTTAGCAATCATCATTGCCATCCTTTTCCACAACTTCAGCTTCCCCAATGGAAACCCTGTCCCATGAAATACTAATTCCTCACTCTTCTCTGTGTATTTGACTCTTCTAGATGCATCATAGAAGCAGAATTACACAGTATGTATCCTTTGTGGTAGCTTACTTCTTCACTTCCCATAAACATCCTGTGAGTATGTTCATTACAGCATTTTGTCAGAATCCCTTTCCTTTCCCCTTTTTTTCTGTTGTGTGTACACATCACTTGCCTTTTACCCACGGAATCATCAGTGCATGCTTGAGTTGCTTCTGTCCTTGGCTGTTGTGAACAACACTGGGAGAACATTGGATGCAGATGTCAGAGACCCTCCTTGCCACTTCTTTCTGTATGTTCCCCGGAGTGAGATTACTAGATCATGTGATGATCCTAACTCCCACTCTCTCCCCTCAAAGGTAATTGTGTATGTTAAATATGAGTCTTCATTATGGTAATAGAGCTGGACATGAATTCCCTCGGAGTAATTTTAGATGATGAAAGTACCACAAGGACCCTGCAAAAGGATGCCTGACTCTGCCCTGCAGCAAAAGTACGTTTTCCACAGAAGTTGTAAACTGGCTGAAACACAACAGCGCTAATAACACATGAATCTAAAATTAGATGTTGGAAAATGCTGTGAGGAGAAAATCCTCTTGAGAAATCCCGTTAGTAAGTTTTATAGTTTGCACTTCCTTGGGATCTGCCTGGGAATATTAAATCTGGAGTTCCCCGTGTCCTCCCTGCTCTGCTCTGTACATACAGTAAATTACTTCGTCCTCTAGGTTAATTTTATCTCCAGTGAAGGAACAAATGCTTCTTTACATTCATGAGCATGAAGCAATCCAAACGAAAGAATGTTGATGACCCCAAGAAAAGGGGTCAGCTGAATTAGCACAAGAGCCAGTAGCAGGCATTCAAAGCAGACCTGCGTGGCAGTCAGGCTGATGGGCCATCCTGTCAAAGGAGGCTAAGTGGAATTCCTTTGGAGATGAAGTGTAGCCGTTCTCCGTCATTCTCATTTAGATAAGAACATTCTCTGAGAAATAAGCACATTTCTAGAACTAGAGTTCAGTGATCCAGCTCTCCATGGAACCTGGGTTCCATTTTTAGAGCTAAAAAAAAAAAGTCAAATTCCAAGAAGAGTAAGGGTAATGAGAAAGGCAGGCGCTGGTACGGTTTAAAAGTACAGCAATGGAGGCAACAGCTTCTGTTAATTAGGAACAGACACCGGGAAAGAACGTCCTGGGCCAAGAGAAGAAGAAGAAGAAGAAGAAAAAGAAGAAGAAGAAGAAGAAGAAGAAGAAGAAGAAGAAGAAGAAGAAGAAGAAGAAGAAAACCTTAGTAAAAACACACAGTAAGGGCCTGAGGCTGAAGCCTAGTGGTAGAGTGCTTACCTAGTAAGTAGGTTTAACCAATGGTAACACACACACACACACACAGAGGGGGCAGAGAGAGAGAGAGAGAGAGAGAGAGAGAGAGAGAGAGAGAGAGAGAGAGAGAGAGAGATCGTTTCTTGGCTCTTTTGGGGGCCCTCTACCCTGCTCCCAAATAAATCACACATGGAGGC
Organism: Peromyscus attwateri; assembly: GCA_902168425.1. NCBI lineage: Eukaryota > Metazoa > Chordata > Mammalia > Rodentia > Cricetidae > Peromyscus > Peromyscus attwateri. The sequence continues at coordinate 6,421 of CABHPP010132981.1, forward strand.
TTATTCTTAATTATGAATGCCTGGCCTTAGCTTGGCTTATTTCTTGCCAGCTTTCCTTAACTTAAATTATCCTGTCTATCTTTTTGCCTCTGGACTTTTCTGTTCTCTTACTTCTGTAAATCTTACTTTCACTCTTACTCTGTGGCGGCTATGTAGCTGGGTGGCTGGCCCCTGATGTCCTCTTCCTTCTCTGGATACTTCTTTCTTTTTCTTCCCAGATTTCTCCTTCTCTGTTTTCTCTGTCTGCCAGCTCTGCCTATCCTTTCTCCTGCCTTGCCATTGGCTGTTCAGTTCTTTATTAGACTATCAGGTGTTTTAGACAGGCACAGTAACACAGCTTCACAGAGTTAAACAAGTGCAACAAACAAAAGTAACACACCTTAAAATAATACTCTACAACAGAGAAAACCCAGTAAGTCCTACATGATATGTGTGCATTGTGTTCAAAGATATTGGTTTTAGTGTTAAACTAAGTGGTCTAGCCTGCTCCCCATGGTTGTCCCTGGATGGATGCATATGTGTGTCAGATTTGGCAAAAAAACTATTTATCATCACTGCAATGATATTGGTTCCAAATGAAAACACTTACTGAGTATGAAATCAATGTGGTTTCATTGTCTTAGTACAGCTGACCAATCAACTCACTTTAGATCTTACAACTTCCACATTTGTCTTTCATGTTTTAAGATGTCTGTTATTGATCCCATATCAGGGACAGCAGTATAAGCTTAGTAATCATTTATTCTTTATTTTTTAAAAATAAAGCAAACCGAGTCGGGTGCTGCATGTCTGGAAAAGTCTAAAGGTTAGATTGTAAGCAAAACCAAAGTCATGTTTCGAAGACCTGTGTTACAGGTATTTCATCAGTTCATAAGAAATGAGTCTGAAGCGGCCAGCAGTTTGGTTCTTGAACAATCTATGAATCGTGTTCAGTTACTTGGGTGAGTAGGTCAGGACCCTGTCATGAGACAGGTGGAAGGAAAAAACCCAGTCACGATATTTTCTCTGGCAACAAATGAGATGTGGCAATCAGGGGACAGTGAAGTATACCAAATGGGTGACGTCAGTCAAAAGACAACATGGCACAGAATATCCGTGTTTCGACCAGGCCTCAGAGATGTGGCGTATCAGTATGTGAAAAAAGGGGCTCGCATATTTGTGGAAGGGAAAGTGGACTATGGTGAATACATGGATAAAAATAATGTGAGGCGGAAAGCAACAACAATCATAGCTGATAACATTATATTTCTGAGTGACCAGATAAGAGAAAAGGCATAGAACGGATGATTCTTCTTTGATCGTTGTTTGGTACAGTCTCCTTTCCAAATCATGTATAGTCTATAGTTTAAAGATAAAGATTAAAAAATTTTATATAAAAAAATAAAGCAAACCTTTTTACATCTATCTGTCTATTTATCATCTATCTACCACCTATCTATCTATCATCTATCTCTATCAATCAATCTATCTATATCTCTCATCTGTTTATCTCTATCATCTATCATCTATCTAGTGTGTGTGTGTGTGTTGAGGGGGCGGTTCATGCATCTCAGCACACATGTGGAGGTCAAAGACAATTTTCTGAATTTGGTGTTCCCCTTCCACCATATAAGGTCCTAGTATTGAACTCAGGTTCTCAGGCTTGACAGCAAGTCTTACATTCTAAACTGTATTGTTGGCCTTTGGTTTTGTTTTTGAGAGGCTCAGATTGCCTAGAAGACATTATGTAACTGAAGAGACCTTGAACTTCTGGTCCTTCTTTCTCTACTGCCTAAATTCTGGGATTGTAGGTGCAGGTCTCCATGACTGGAGTCCAGGCCCTCATGCACTCTACCAACTGAGCAACATTTGGAGCCCTCCCTTTTTGTCTGGTTTTATCCAGATTAATAGTGAACACCACTTGCTGTTGGGGCTTGGGGGACTAGAGAGATACTCAGCAGTTGAGGACACACACTATTTTTTGCAGAGGACCTAAGTTTGGTTCTCAGTACTCATGTTGGGCAACTCACAACTGCCTATAACTCCAACTCCAGGGAGTTCTAACCTCTGGCTTCTGCAGGCACCTACACTCATGTGCACATACCCCCCACCCCCACCCCACACATAATTAAAAATAAAAAAAAATCTAAAAGAATTGCAGGGACATACTCAACCTCCATCATTCTTTCTGTTTACTCACTGAAACTGAGGAAGAGGATTAGTAAAATTAAAGCATGCTTGAAATAATTACAGAACTCAGGAGATGTAACCAACCGCTGTTGATAGGAGACCTAGACAGCATAGTACCCAGTGTGGAGTAGCAGTTAAATCTAAGGAAAAAAGACTTTTCTATAAAGATTCAGGCCCATTTGTGAGTCTAAGTTATCAGTTATGGATTTCAGTTTTGCTATTCTAGAGACAGAGCTTGGACAACAGGAAGGAACTCACTATTCAATTACAAGGCCATTTCAAAGTAGAGTGGGGTGGTGAGGATCTGTTTGGAAGGGGATGCTTCTCCCACGTCCTGTATCCTTTCAGATGCTGTCTTCCATCTTGAGTTCTCAGGCTCTGGTCAGGGAGTCAGGAAACACAGGTGGCGCCCGCTGTGCCACTCGGCAAGGCTAGCAGTGGATGCAGCTGGCATTCAACACTTCCTGCCTTCTGCATCTCCTTCTGAGTCCCTAACATCCAATAATGTCTTTGAAACACTTATTGTGTGCTTGCCTTGAATCAATCAGGCTTCAGGAAGCACCTCCACACCTGCAAAATTCATCTTCCAGGTAATGATTCTCCAAACGTCATGCTGGATGCTGCTTTTTGTCTGAGACAGTGTCTTGCTGTGTAGTGTGTGTGTGTGTGTGTGTGTGTGTGTGTGTGTGTGTGCCCATTCGTGAACATGTGGAAGCCAGAGGTCAACTTCAGATGTCTTCCTCTATTTCTCTTTACCTTACCTTTTGTGACAGGGTCTTTCACGGAACCTGGAGCTTTCTACTTTGCTAGACTGGTAGCCAGCAAGCTCCTGACATCAGTCTGTCTGTCTCTACTGCCCAAGCACTGAGGTTACAGGTGCATGATACCATGCCAGGCTTTTGTGTGAGTTCTGGGGATCTGAACTTGGGTCTTCATGCTTGAACGGTGAGCACTTTACCCACTGAGCTATCTCCCCAGCCTTTCATTTGTTTTTGACACCATTACTCTGTTAAGAATCAGCCACTGGTGGTTAACACAGTCACCTAGCAGCTGCCTGTAGAGTGTGAAGACCCTGGTCCCCTGCACTACCTGAGTCTGGTGTGGTGGATGGTGAGCACAGCGTTAAGTCAGGTTTGCAGCAATGAGCGCAGACACAGCTGCCTACAAATATAGCAAGTGTTGTCCGCACACCATCAGGAAGTCCTCACTCTCCTATTAGAATTACCAGCCAGCCACTGAGTTGCAGAAATGTTGCCGTAAGTTCAACAGGAAATAAGCCAGGGTTGGGAGAGTTATCCTGTAGGGCAAGAGGTCCTGGGGTCATACTTTTCAATGCATTTCCTGGCCATGTATGGCTTTGATTTGTTGACCCCAGATTCTTGACTGACGACTTTAATGTCTGAAGAAGGAATTCTCACAGTATGAACTGAATGGGACTATCATCACCATTGTCATTGTGGTCATTATCACCACCATAATTGTCATCTCCATTATAATCATCAGCATCATCATTATTATCATCATTATTAATTATCACCACCATCATCATGCCATCATTATCATTTTCTTTTCCTTCCCCTTATCTTCCTTCCTTCCTTCCTTCCTTCCTTCCTTCCTTCCTTCCTTCCTTCCTTCCTTTCTTTCTTTCTTTCTTTCTTTCTTTCTTTCTTTCTTTCTTTCTTCAAGACAGAGTCTTACTATATAACTCTGACTATTCTGAAACTAGCTCTGTTAGCCCAGGCTGGCCTCTAACTTACAGCAATCTGCCTGCCTCCGCCTCCTGGGATTAAAGGCGTGAGCTACCACTGCCCAGCTTTATCATTTTCATTCCAGTTCACAATATCTGTGTGCCAGGGACAACTGGTCTGATTGAGGAATGGTCAGGATTGGGTAGCAGGGGAGTTTGGAATGCACCCAGAACTCACATTAGGAAAGTCAAAGCAGTGAAGGCCAGATTTCCTCCACAAGAAGCTATGCCTCCCTGTCCTGGGAGGAAGTGCCTTTTCCCAGTCTTGCTCCTGGTCTGGAGTTGCATGTAGCTGACAGCTGAGTTCACCTACCCTGGAGGCTGCCTTGGAATTCACTGCCTACATGCCTCCACCTTGATGCATTATTTTCAATGGGCCCAGGCATCCCAATGCTTTTTTAGTTCGTTAAGGCCTTTTGTAGTGTGAAAAAGTGCACTAATACACCTGCTCAGAATCAATGGCTTTCCTTGGACTTTTGGAATCTAGTAACACTCTGTCGCCCTGTCCACCTTCTTTTCTATTTCAGTGACTCATTGGTGCCTTCTTCCTTCTCTTTGTTCTTTATTTTTCTTTTTATATTTATTTTATATATGTGGGTGCTTTGGCTTCATTGTATGTCTGTGAACCATGTGTGTGCTGTACCTAAGGAGGCCAGAAGGCTTCAGATCTGCTAGAACTGGAGTTACAGATGGTTGTCAACCATTATGTGGATAATGGGAACCAAACCCCAGTCCACTGGAAGAGTAGCCAGTGCTCTTAACTTCTAAGTCATTTCTCTAGCCCCTATGCCCCCTTTATTCCTGTGGTACCTTGGACTGAAGTCAGGTCCTCACATGTGATACGCAAGTGTTCTATCACTGAGCTATATTGCCAGTCATTTTAAAAAATACTTTTAATTTTTGAGACAGGATCTCACTAACTTGCGCAGGTTAGCCTTGAACTCATTCTACAACCTAGGCCAAGCTTAAACTTCTTTTCCGTCTGCCTCGGTGTCATGAGTAGCTGAGATGACAGATCTTTCCCTTGCTGTTTTTCCCCCTGATCTGATGTCTGCATGGGTTCTAATACCAATGTGTGTCTTGAATCTCTTTTCTGGGTCAGACATTGTTGCCCTTCTGGAAGGGCCATATATTTTATTTCTAGTAAGATTGTACAACTGGGCTACATCTATACAATTTAATCGTGATTGTTCAGGTAGAATAGTGGCATTTAAGAAATCAGGATTTAGCCATGTCTTAGTCACTGTTCTATTGCTGTGAAGAGACAGCATGAGCAAGACAACTCTTATAAAGGAGAGCATCTACTTGGGGGCTTGTTTATAGTTTCAGAGGCTTAGTTCATTATCATCATGGCAGGGAGCGTGGTGGCATGCAGGCAGACATGGCCCTAGAGCTGAGAGCTTTACATCCTGATCTGTAAGCTGAAGGAAACTGGTACTGGTGTGGGCTTTTTAAACCTCAAAGCCCATCCTCAGTTACACACTTCCTTTAACAAGGCCACACCTACTCCAATGAGCCCACACCTCCTAATCTTTCCAATTTTTTCAAACAGGTGCACTCCATGGTGACTAAGCATTCAAATATATAAGCCTACAGGGGCCATTCTTATTAAAACTACCACAAGTCAACTGTCTATCAAATTGATGTTCCCATGGGCTTTTGTATTTTGGCTATTGCTGCAATTTTGGCATCAGACAGACAGGGAGAAAGCCCTTTGCTTTCATTAAAGCCTTCAGGCAAACATTTGGCGACATGAATGTGTTCTCTTGGCCTTGGCTGTCATGCTGTTGGGCCTATACACAGGGGACAGGGTTATCCTGACTCTAGCATGTCTTTGTTAGAATTTCCACCACATTATACTCCCTGGCCCCATAGGCTTGTCACCATAATGCAGAAATGCATTCAGTCCAACTTCAAAAGTCCCCATAGTTTGTAACAGTCTCAAACTTGTTTTAAAACCCAAAGTTCAAAGTCTCTTCTGAGACTTATGCAATCTCTTAACTGTAATCCCCTGTAAAACCAAAATCAAAACACAGATCACATACTTCCAACATACAATGGCACAGGATATACATTACCATTCCAAAATGGAGGTCAGTGAGCATAGTAAGGAAATATTGGACCAAAGCAAGACCAAAAACCACCTGGGCAAACTCCAAACTCTGCATCTCCATGTCTGATGTCAAAGCACTCTTCAGAACTCCAACTCCTTTTAGCTTTGTTGACTATAACACACTTCTCTCTCTTGGGCTGGTTCCACTCCCTGTTAGCAGCTCTTCTTGGCAGGTATCTCATGATTCTGGCGTCTCCAACATCTTGGGGTCTCCAAAGCAATCCAGGCTTCAACTTCACAGCTGCACACAATAGCCTCTCTAGGCCTCCATTCAAGGACACTCCTGACACATGCCTGGCCTCAGTAGCTTTCCTTAGTCATGAAGGGAGATTCTATAACCCTTTTCTTCTATCCTTGATTCTAAAACCAGAATTATATGGGCAAAGCTGCCAAGTTCTGCTGCTTTCTGGGGCTGGAACATGCCCCCATCATTCAATTACATCTTCATTAGCTTCTGTTTTCAATGGTTTCCTTTATTGCCTAAGCTTGGCTATCCTGAAACTTGATCTGTAGACCAGGCTGGCCTTGAATTTGGAGATCCATCAGCCTATGCCTTCTGAGTGCTGGGATTAAAGGCATGCACCACCACACCTGTCCCTAAGCTTTTCTTTAATTTCTTTTCACAAATTGGAAGTTTAGTTGGGTGGGGTCTTGCCCAGAAGTCACCACTCCCTTTATTCCATTTAACATCCAACTCTTCTTTAATCTGTTTATCTCGTTGAACACAAGACTTAGCTCCATTCCACTTCCTGGTACCCATTTTCTCCTCAATTTGTACATTTTGTATTTTTACTTGCTTAGCTTGCTCCTTTTCATCATAAATCTTGGTAAGAGTGACCACTAATAACCATACAATAGAGTCTATACTAGGCTGTTTTGAGATTTACTTTGCCAATGCAATTAATCCAAAACTCTTCACTTTAGCCCCAGGCAGACTCTGGACAATGGTGAAGAAAAAATACTTCACCAAAATATCAAAAGGGTGATCTCTAGGCAACATACTAAAATTCTTCCCCTCTGAAACCTCTTGTTCCAGGTCCCCACAGTTCAAAATTTCTATGCTCCCATTAAGCAGTCCTTAAAGCATTCAACTGATTTCCTAACCCAAAGTACCAAAGTCCAAATTCCTCCAAATGAAAACATGGTTAGGCCTATCACAAAAATATTCCAGTCCCTGGTACCAACTTACCTTAGTTGGAGTTTTATTACTATGAAGAGACACAATGGCCACTGCAACTATTATAAAGGAAAATATTTATTTGGGGCTGGCTTATAGTTCAGAGGTTTAGTTCATTATCATCATGGTGGGAAGCATGGCAGCACACAGGCAAACATGGTGCTGGAGAAGGAGCTGAGAGTTCTACATCTTGATCCACAGGTACCAGAAGGAGACTGTGTGCCACACTGGACTTAGCTTGAGCATATGAGACCTCAACACCCACCTTAACAGTGACACACTTCCTCCAACAAGGCCACACCTCCTAATAGTGCCACTCCCTATGGGCCAAGTATTCAAACACATGAATCTATGGGGACCATTCCTATTCAAACCACAACATGGTGCACACACTGTGTTCTTTAGATAGTCTATGCTGCCTGGGACCAGGGATCCAACAAGCATTTTGTGGAAAGTAGACCTGGGTTTCTGATGTCAAATCTCACATGTTTTTTGTCCTGCGCAAGACTTAGTGTCCAGGAATCAGATGGCAAGTGGATCTGGATGCAAGACTCACACAGTCAGCAGTTGCTTTCTTTTTTTTTTAAGATTTATTTATTTATTGTATATACAGTGTTCTGCCTGCATGTATACCTGCAGGCCAGAAGAGGGCACCAGATCTCATTATAGATGGTAGTGAACCACCATGTGGTTGCTGGGACTTGAACTCAGGACCTTTGGAAGAGCAGCCAGTGCTCTTAACCTCTGAGCCATCTCTCCAGCCCAGCAGTTGCTTTCTGTATGGCAGGTTTTATTATAGAATGAACTTGTGTCTCAGGTAAGGTCTGAATGAGACTGTCCCAGAAATGCTATTCAACCATTTATGCCCAGCTAGGACCCCATCAACTGTACATCATAATTCCAGATGTAAACAGAGCTTAAGTGGAAGGGGGAGCATTATATTATGTGTCTTTTTAGTTGATTCCAAAGATTTGAAAGTCTTGTGCCACCAAAATGGCTTCCACAGTGAGCTGGGGAAATGGCCAGGTTGCTCTTACCAGTGTGATTTACTTTGCCTAAAATGGTGCTCTTTTTCAGCAAACAGGATACCACATCACGGTGCCCACAGAGGGAAGCATATGATCTGTCAGGTTCAAAGTCCAGACTTTAAATAAGATCTGCTGAAGTGTTAGAAGATGTACACCTTCCAATGAGAGTTTATCATGTACTACAAGTCATGGAGAATTTCTTCAGCAATTTGTGTTTTATTTCTTCCATTATCTTCGGCATTTATTCAAAACTTTCATGGCACTTAACACCCCAGACTCTTAGGAACACAAAAGGCCAAAGCATAGTCCTCATAACTTAATCATCTCAGCATATTTGAGAAGAGAATTTGGGTGGTTTTTTTTTCTTTTTTCTTCTTTCAAATAAGGTTTCGTTCTGTAGCCCAAGCTGTCCTAGGACTCACTATGTAATCTACTCTGACCTCAAATTTGCCATCCTTCTGCCTTGGCCTTCCAGGCATTGGGATTACTGGTAGGGGCCACCATGCCAAGCTTGAGAAATTTTCTAGGGACAGTAGTGACATTGCAGAAGGCAGAGGAGGATGGGAGACAATATGAGATTGTCTGCCAATTTCCTGAATGTTCTTTGAGCAGATAGAAAATGTAAATTTTTAACTTAAATCCTAATTTATACCACTGAAAGGGCAAGATGGTGCCTTATGGATAGTCACTGCAGATCTGATGAATGTGTTGGATGAAGATCAAATAAGACATCAATGCAGTTGTGTGGGACCGGTCAACTCCTCACAGCATAATGTACCAGCACCCTGGCTTACACTAACCCTTTATTCTTTAGTATCTGGTACATAATAAAACAGACTCTTGTCATTGTGATGTTATACATCTGTAATCCCAGCATTCAGGAGGCAGAGGGAGGAGTACAACTTTGAGGTCAGCCTAGGTTACATACAGAGACTGTTATTTCGAAAAACCCGAGGAATAGGGATATAGCTCTGTGGTAGAATGCTTGCCTAACATGCAGCAAGGACAATCTCTACCACTACAGACTCTCTCTCTCCCTCTCCCCCCTACACACACACACACACACACACACACACACACACAGAGAGAGAGAGAGAGAGAGAGAGAGAGAGAGAGAGAGAGAGAGAGAGGGCATTCAGACTCATGCGGATTCGCTAAGGAATCACTATGACCTATGGTTATCCTTACAAAAGTCTTATACAGCATCCTACTAATTATCACATAATAGGCACTAGATCTTGGTCCCTCATACGTTTTACCTATATTGTGATTTCTTTTTTTCTTTTCATTGTGGTGTGTGTGTGTGTGTGTGTGTGTGTGTGTGTGTGTGTGTGTGTGTATGCATACGCATGTGTGTATTATACTTGCATGTGTAAGTGCAGGTGTGAATGCCCATGTACATGTGTGGAGACCAGACAAAGACATCATGTGTCCTGTTCTATCCCTCTTTACCTTATTCCCTTGAAACAGGACTCCTCACTGAAGTTGCAGCTAGGCTGACAGTCAGAAAACTCCCAGATCCTTGTGTTTCTGCCCTGCACTTGGGGAGGCAGGCATATGAAACCACACCTTGCTTTCTACCTAAGGACTGGGGATCTGAAGTCAGGTCCTCATGATTGCTTAGTATGTACCTTACTCTCTGAGCCATCTCCCCATTGCCTTCTATGAGTTTTTTAAATAAGTGATCGATGTTTTAAAGAACGTGAAACATGGCTTAATTAAAAATGACCAGCATGATGTAAGAGGCAATGTGTTATTTATCTATCATTCTAGCACTTGAAGGTTGAGGCTGGACAATGTCGAATTCGAAGTCAACCTGGACAACATAGCAAAATTCTGTCTCAAAAACAAAACTAAAATTAACCGAAGTTTTAACAGTTCAGGAGGATATAGAGAGCAATAAAGAAAATCCAAATATGAAAAGAAGGAAAAAACCCCAGCCAAACATGTATCATCTTTACCTGCCTGCCCTCCTAGTACCTCCCCCACCTTGCCTGAAACACGGCCTTTCTCCTTTACTAAGTATCTTCAAACCACCAGGATCTTGCTCACCAGACTTTATCCATGCTGTTTCTGCCTCTTCTTAAACCTTAATGTGCATTTAAAGCACCCAAGGAACTTGTTCAAATGCCAAGTGTGACTCAGTGAGTCTGGGGCATGGCCTGAGATTCTGGTTTTCACAAGCTCCCGGGTGATGCTGCCACTACTTGGCTAAGCAGCATGGTGAAGAACACTCTTTCTGTTCTCCCGGGCAAACCTTCAGTGGTTTCTGAACACAAGATTTTATATATCACACACACACACACACACACACACACACACACACACACACACACACACACCCCATCAATCAATGATGCCAATCAAACAACAAATCCTGTCAAGGGAGACCATAGTTGCCAGCTCCTTATTACCAATTGTTTGAGGAAGGACATCAAAGCTATGCCAAAATGTTATTTCTCTGCTGTAAAAGGAAGGCTACTGCAATTTCAAAAGAGAAGGGAGGGTGGAGTTTCAGAATAAAGGGCAGTGGTGAGTCAGCTTAGCTTGGTGGAGAACTCACTTCATTGATCTTGGTCTTAGTTTTAAACTGGAATCATTAAGAGCATGTGGGAAGAACTGGTCTGTCTCTAAACTTCCTGGTCTTTAACTCTCAGGTCTAGAGTCAGCCTGTCAAAGCCCTTTTCTGACCTTGAGTGGGCATAACCACAGTCCTCCAGAGACTCCTGCACAGGATATTTCCACAACTCTCATCAACTTCTGTAAGAACTGATTGTTTACCTACCTGGAGTCCTAGCAAACCTGGGGTGTCTTTCAACTACATTTTGGTCCAACTGCTATTCCTCAAAAACATTGCAAGTACACGGAAAATATCCAGTGTTGGAACAAGGCCTACCACAGTGGCTCAGTCTTGTAATCTTCTTAATTTTAATAAAAAAAAATTGAGACAGTCTTATGTACCTCGGAATAGCACTGGGCTCTAGATCCTACTGCTTTATACCTCCCAAGATCTGGGATTACAGACATGTACCATCATGCCTAGTCAGTCTTGCAATCTTATAAAAAAAATACGAGTGTTAGGTAGGATTAGGGATGGTCTTTTGCAATAGAAAATTGTGATACTATCAAAAATGAGAGAGGAAATATACCTTTTAAACATTTTATGGGCTGGGGTGTCTCTTGGTGGTAGAATGTTTGCCCAGCAAGTTCAAGGCCCTAGATCCCATCCCCAGTACTACAGAAATGAATTGCATAATGTGGTTTTATGAGCATCCAGTGAAGCAAACATCTTCACCCATTCCTTCCCACGTGAATTAGTTACCATTTTCATGGCTGTGATCTATTACCTGACAAGATACAACTTAATGGAGAAAGGGATTGTTTTGGCTTACAGTTTGAGGGGATATAGTTCCTCCTGATGGAGAGGGTATGGATGGCATCAGGAGTGTGAGGTGGCTGGTTACATTGCATCTACATCAGGAAGTAGAGAGCAGACCAGAAGAATCCTCAAGCCACACCCCCAGTAACTCACTTCCTCCAATAAGGTCGTACCTCGAGGCTTGACTCTTAGCTGGAGATCAAGTGTTCCAACATAGGAACGCGTGGAGGATATTTCACATTCAAACTGCAAGCCCGAGTTTGTTTGCTAGTGTGCCTGGTCCTCACCTGGTCTGTTCCCTGCCCTTTGCACCTGCTGCTTTGTGGTCAGGTGATACTCTGTTCTGTGGATCCACTCATCAGTGGGAATGTGTGTTTCTAGTTCCCTTCTGAATTGTCTGCTTGAGCTCTTAGAAGCCCTTATGCTCTTTAATCTCCTCTGACCACCTGACTCCTGGCTTTAGAAACAGGAATACAATAGGAAACCTGCTTTCCTCATGATAACGTTTTAAATTTTCCTTTTACTTCCACAGCCGGTCTATTATGTAGGGCTGACTTAGCTTGCTTTTCTAAAATAAACAGCTCATGTAGGTGACAGCTGAAAGTTAATCAGAAACTTGCTGGCCATGGGACCATATTGGGTACAAAGACTGATAAATATTTGCTATTTAAATATGAAATACCAAGTACATGACCTGGCTTATGCTTAGTAAGTGACTGAAATCCCGCCCCCTCCCTCCTCTCCTTCCTCATTTCATTTTGCAGTATAGAGATTGAACCTAGGATTTGGCACATGCTAGGGAGATGATTTGCCACTGAGCTGTACCTTTTTCTTTTGAGATTGACTCTTGCTAAGTTTTCTAGGCTGAACCCACTGTGTAGCCCTGACAGTGACTGAATTTACAATTCTTCTGAGTAGTTAGGATTGTGGGCCTGGATTAAATCCTAGTTGTTTTTTTTTTTTTTTTTTCAGTGATAGTGATGATGATAGTAATATTAAAAGCAATAATGTGTGGCACCCACCTTTAATCCCAGCACTTGGGGGGCAGAGGCAGGAGGATCTCTGTGAGTTCCAGGATGGCCAGGGTTACATAAAGAAAAAAGAAAACAAAACCAATAATGTGTATGTATGTGTGGTGTGTTCACTAAAACATCTGTGGACAAGTATATCAGTCATTAGTGATTACCTTTGGGATAATACTATACTTTGTTTCCTATATTGTGTATTTCTTTTGAGTCTGGTGTATATGATAGATACATATTTCTGATGAGAAGCAGAAAAATAGGTCATGTTTTGAAAAGAAAATAAGACCTTAGTGAGAAAATGACACCATTGCCCACAAGCAGTCTTCCCTACACATGAAAGTCAAACCCCAAGTCACACCTAGCATTAGGTTTCCACAGCAAAGAAGAAAATCTGAATCACTTCAAGACATCTCGCTATTTTCAAAGGTCATCTCATAAAGTGGTTTTTGAATTTTAGAAATCTTATAATGCAACGACGTAAGTCCTGAGTAAAGTATCCATATGTTTAAGGACATTTGCCATCAGTGAACCAGCAGAGAAAATCGCATAAAAGAATTTCACTAAAATCTCTTCCGATAACATTTGTAAAAAAGAGAAATCAGTTCTTATATAATGAAGACATTAATTATGAATTGGCCACTTCAATCAAATTTCAAGGTATCTGTTTAAAAGCACTTTTTAAAGATTTATGAAGGCAAAGCACTCCAAAACTCAAGTCTAAACTCATTTAAAATAATAGTCATAGTTATTATATTAGTATTGCTTTTGAAGTACTGGGAATCAAACCCCAGGCTTCACCCAGGCTAAGCAACTGCTCTACCACTAAGCTATATTCCAAGACTGGTATGTCTCTGACTTTTTTTTGCATGTATATGTGTATAGTGTGTATTTATGCATGTTGACATGTATGTGGGTGCACATGTGGGACAGGTGTGACAAATATCAGGAGTCTTCCTCAATTGTTCGTTGTCACTGTCTCTCAGATGAACCTAGAGCTTGTCAATGTGGCAAGTCTCACTTCAAAGCACTGGGAATATAGACCGACCACCACACCCATTGGCATCTAAGTTAGGTTCTGGGTATCCCTAACTCCTGTCTTCATCAAATGAGCCATCTATCTCCCTTGACTTCTGTTTTTTTTAATGGAACAATTATTTGGTCTTTAGTTACATGTATAAATATAGTTAACTACATAATTTTGACCATTATATTGTTATAGAAATTACAACCCCACATTCCTTCCACCATTTCACAAATTTACTAGGCATTGAACTTATATGAACTTAATTTAGAATCATAATCAACATACTCTTTGGATGCTTATTTGAAATTGAAACAGATTTTTCTTTGAGATAGGGTCTCACTTTATAATTAAGCCTAGTCTTAATTCACAGTGATCCTTCTGCTTCAACCTCTCTGGTATTAGGAGTACAGGTGTGAGACACCATGGCTACCTACAAAATTTTCTTAGTGAAAGCATTCATTCAGATTATCTTGAGTGCCTTGTGCCTAGTAATTGTGTGTATGTGTGTGTGTGTGTGTGTGTGTGTGTGTGTGTGTGTGTGTGGCGTGTATGCAAGTGCCTGCAGAAGATAGAGGCATTTTGAACTCAGGGCCTTGTGATATATCCTATGGTGCAAAGATTGCTTCTCCACCAGGTGGTGGTGGCACACGCCTTTAATCCCAGCACTCGGGAGGCAGAGCCAGGTGGATCTCTGTGAGTTCAAGGCCAGCCTGGTCTACAGAGCGAGATCCAGGAAAGGCACCAAAACTACAATGAGAAACCCTGTCTTGAAAAGCACAAAAAAAAAAAAGAAAAAAAAGAAAAAAAAAGATTGCTTCTCTAATGGATCATGTAGTTTTAGGTGGGAGAGATGATAACAATAAGCATATTAGCTAGTCCTGGGCAATATAATGAGACTCTGTCTGAAAATATAACAGTAAAAAGTGTAGCTGGGCATATACCTTGGTGTTAGAGCATTTGCCTAGCATGTTCCAGACCCGAGGTTCAATACCCAGAAAGGCAAAAATGAGTAATAAACAAATCATTTAACTATGCTAAAATTGACAGGTGCTATGAAAAAGTTACAGGTTATAGTATGTTATAGTATGTGGACTTGCACTCATGATACATTGTCTAGCACAAAAATGGCTGTTCTTGTGAGTCCTGTATTCTAAATAGAAGTGATGATAAACATAAGCGCAAGACCTGTGCCTGGTGGCGTGGGCCTGTCAGCCCAGCTGCTCTGAAGTGTAGATTCCCAAGTGACAAACTACCTGACTTAAAAAAATGTTATTTAGAGAGTATTTGTCTTCTGAGAGAAATTCAGGCACAAGTTCCCAGGCCAGAAGTCTTCGCTGCTGAGGACCCGCAGCAGTACTGAGGGTGGATCTCACTGGGAGATAACATCAGAGGAAAGCTAAGGGAATTCTTGTGGCTATCTAGGAAGAAAGCACATTGTGCAGAGGGGCCAGGCAGTCTGAGATCTTAAAAGCAGGAACTTGTCTGGAAGTATATGCCTAACAGTGAAGAGGCCAGTCTGCTTGTGAGGAAGGAAGACCAAGAGGAGGTAAAGTTCTGGGGCATATATTAAGCTCCGAAGGTCATTGCAAGGACTTTTGTGGTTGCCTAAGTGAAATGAGGAACCATGTGATCTATTAGTCACTGAAAAAATTTGAAGGTATTTAGGGAACAATCAAATGTGAAAATGTGCACATTACAGCGTATATTTTAAAGTCTTAATGTTATAGTCTCATTTTAACATTCATTCAGAGCCCAGTTATATTGAGAATTTATCACTATAAAACTCTTCAAGTGTAGCAAATAAACACAAGTACACTTTCCTTCTATATTAGTCATTTTTCTTTCTTTATATTTTTTTCACTTTTGTATGTTCTCAGTTACCATTTTGATATTCATTTGAAGTCTCTTAAGTGTCTTAAGCTTACATAGACTTAGCATTCTGTTATTTGTTCATATATACTCATTTTTGGTTTTGTTGTTTTGATAAGGGATCTTATGTACTTGAACTCCTGATCTGCCAGCTTCCACTTCCTGAGTGTTAGACACAGTGCTATTATTACCTGAATATTAATGTTCTAATATGGTATACTGGTTTCCTTTTTACATTTACTTATATGTTTGTTTGTAGTGTGTGTGCATGTGTGGGTGTGTATGCATTTACCCAAGCCATGAAACACATGTGGAGGTCAGAGGACAACTTTTAAAATTTGGTTCTTTCATGTGGGTTCTAAGAATCAGATTCAAGATGTCAAGGTTGGCATTGAATTTGTGGCAATTGTGCTTCCCCAGTCTCTAAAATGCCAAGATTACCAGTGTTCACTACTGTAGCTGGCTTAATTCTAAAATGCATACTGAATTCAAAATAAATACTGTAATGTCTTGTTTAAAATGCCTTATGATTTAGACATACAATGTCACAAATGCTATTACTTTGGTCTTTTACAAGTAAAAGTACTCTGAGGGCCAATGTATACCATTGTTATGTAATGTCTCTGATTTTCTTTTGCTTTTAATGAAGTCTTGATCATTCATCTATTATCTTCCTTACATGGGAAATAGAAAGCAGTTTGTTACTTGATGTTTCTGTGACCATTTGTGCATCAAAAGGTTTGCTTGTTTGCTTGTTTGTTGTTGTTGTTGTTGTTGGATTAGTGTGTGAACTTTGTGTGAACAAGAGTAGATTCAGCCTTAGCTAACTATGCAACTGGGAATGCTTAACCACTCTCCCTCTTTGAGTTTAGAAACACTGCAGTGTCTCAAGTGGGTGGCTCTGTGCTGAGCATAGATCCCAGCACCTATATAGTGCTATTTATGTCTTAGTTAAACAAGTGCCCATTTCATGGCATTTCTTTCATTTGATTCTTAGAAACTTTGTATGTTGCCTACCCCTAGAGTACTGGCATTTTAAAAGACTGCCTGCCAGAGGAAGTGGGTAACCTCTGTCTAAAGAGATGAACTGTTAATGGTTAAACACTGGAGTCAGATAGAGTTATTTTAAAGAGAAGAATTTTCCCAGAGAGCCCCCTTAAGCCACATCAATGGGCAACC